>JAGVSQ010011834.1:0-12000 GCA_022683975.1 Rhyacophila evoluta | reverse complement strand
GAATTTAAAATCAATTTCCATCAAGCACCATCAGTCGAAAATATTAATTACTAAGCAGTATATGCAAATATCATATTATCATGTAAGCCCACCTCAGAACACTGTTTGGATATTCAACTTCAATAACATCTTAACTGTCTGTAGTTAATTCATATCATACGTAAAATTTAAGTCTAACAACTTGTCCATAAGCAAAAAATAAAAGAAAACTCTTTATGAATATAATTTTAATAATCTGTACAAATTATTATGTGAAACAATCCAATATACTTTTTTTGTTGATTTTTTTGTCATCAACGGGTTAATTAGATGGGCTGATCAACATATTATTATTTTTGCCTGCTGTCAATCCTCGTTGAAGTAGAATTTGTATATTATTAATGAATTAAGTTGTTAATAAGAGAAAAACCAGATGAGAAACTTAATCAACCTTAATATGAGATTAAATTCTAATAATACCTATGAAATATTAACTAATAAAATATTTTATATTCTTAAGCAATCATTCTTTAATATAATATTTCCAATTATATATCTGATCAAATTAACTCATATACTTGCCTGTGATGATAAAAAAATACTGCTCAATATTTTTCGTACAACAATTACCTATTTAACAATCACTGCTTAATTTATATTGTGAATATTTTTTCCTAAAAAGTTGGAAAAAAATATCACCAATGAAAACATAACCTAACTACACAAACTTGGATAAGTATCATAGAGAGACATGCATTGTACAAAAAATTATCGTAAAATACTTGAATTTTAATTAACAATAATAAATTAAGCGAGATTCGTGAGAAGCAAATTTTGAAGAGGTGTCAAAAGTCAATGAAGAGTGTTATATTACCAATTTCAATGCAAATACTTCGACGAAAGCCAATTCAGATTCCATAATAGTTTTAAAATATGCAGACAATTAATTTAAAGACAAAATATATGGGTACTAAACAAGTATAATACAAGAACATCACGTCATGTAATACAAGTAGAGATATTAAGGGAAAACAGTGATAATCATATCGCTTAACATATCATCTTAACAGCAATGGTTTCGGTAAATAATTCTACTTAACTTAAAAGTTCCTCAGAAAATATAATAATTTTGTTCATTATGGTATAGTAATAAATGTGCAGAACAATATTTTTGATATTTTCTAAGATAATTAAAGATAAATCATTTTACACCGATATAATGCTGTTTTAAGATAAAGGTAAATTAATATTAACTACAATATATATATAATGTGATAACTATGTGAATTTTACTCTATGTATTTTTTTAAGTTCGATAGGAGACCTACATGAGGGTAAGAAATTTAGTTTGTAAGCTCAGTATTTGAAATTTGTTAGCTTCCATATGAATCTGTCTTTGATCTGAGTAATGTCTGTCACCATATTAAATTTTTAAGCAATATGAATATACACTCAACTCTTTTTTTACACGGCTTTGAAATAACACAGTCCAACGAAATAAATAAAGAGATATTTTTACAAAAATTTTAATGTTTTAATAAGATGTTCCAACTCCATCCCCAAAAACAATTATGTCTTATATTTTCAATTTTGCACATTATTGTATCCTTGTGTTCCATAAACGGTATTGAATTGTATACGGTGTAGGAAATTAACAATTCTACCTATCTTTTACAATATGAAAGAGACAAGCTATTTCTTTGGACAAAATTTTTGGTCTGAACAAAGTGACAATTAAAACGGTTAAAAGTAATGAAGATTCCATATCAAAACAAGTAATTTATGGATCATGTATTACTTCAAAAAGACATCGTTTGGTTAAAATGATATCTTAAAGATGTGCGCGTAAATTATTAAGCAGCGATGACTAGTATATTGTATTATTATTTCGTAATTAACTCTTTGGGTAGTATTGACATACATGTAAGTCCACGTGCGCCTTGTTGCTTTCTTTTTAAAGCGATTATTTTATTTTTTAATACAATGTTAATTTTTATTTTAACATTAATACTATATAGATCTATCAATGATATGTAGAAGTCATTACAATCATTTCATTTATTTTTAGGCTGGACGAAAATATGTAAGCACTAGGGAAGAAAATGAGGAAAAAGAGTTGACTTCAGTATTGAAAAATTCCCTTATGCTCTTTCGATAATTATTATGTTTTCTAAAGAAACAAAAGATTATTTATATTGCTGTTCACAGAAACACATAAAGTGTGTACATACATCAGTCTTACACATTCAAATTTGATCTCAAGTGCTCTTTTTATTTTAAGTGGTAATGTTATACACATTCTTACCAATATGGAATAACTTTTTAGTGTGTTTTGTTCCTTGTTTGGAAATACAAGAGCATCATTCGGCATAACCAACTTGGTTGATTTTATGATATTCGTTGAATTTATTGCGATGAAAGATTTTAATGTTTAAAACTTGTGTGCATAAAAATTTAACTCACTAATGAAACACAATGCTATTTTTTCAATGGTTTTTTAAATTCCGTAAACTAATCTTTGATTTTTCCATGTATTCTATCACTTTAATTATACGGTTTGTGGTGGAACATATTCATCATGTAAAAAAAGAGTCGAGTGTAATTTGTTTTCAAGAATACACTGATACACAATTTCTAAACATCTAGCCTGAATATGTATTGACAGACAAAAATGTATGTTGTAGATAACGATCTATACAGAAATTAACAAGTTTCATATAGTTTTTGTCTGAAATCGAGCATCATCTATCAATAACATTATTTACTAAAATGTTATATCTTTAATCATGTTTATCACATTCAGTTATGAGTTTAATTAAATTATTTCTCATTGAACGATTAAACAGTACATTATCACAAATTGGACACTTACAAACTAACGGGCAATGTAATTATGACAAATAGTGAAAATAAAAGAAATCATACTCATTATAACCCAAAGTTCCATTGTAATCCAAATGTATTTATTAAATTTAAACTTTATTTCTATGATCAATGGCTTAATCTACCGACCAGCCAACTCTATTTGTGTCGAATAATAAAATACTTTGGTGAATTGGTTTGTTATTGCTAGAGGTTAGCTGGCGTGTGCGGGAGATTTTAAGTATTTCATTTTTATTTTTAAATCATGTACGTTTCGTGTGTAATAATTTAAATTGCATCGAGATCGGTTCTTCAACCATGGGCAGAGTTGGCTGGTTTGAATATTAAGCCATCAAAATACTGAATCTTCACAATTTTATACTTGATGTAAAGTTTTAAATTTATATTTTAAGAAGAATAATTATTTAATAACTTTTAAAATTCGATGTTAGATTTGGTTAGGTCAGCCTTAAAACATTGTAGTTGAAGAATGATGGTAGATTTTACAATATTGAATTGAAAAATAAAATGAGGCTTACCTTCTATGTGAAGGCTTGACGCCATGCGCTTCCATTTCTTTGAGAAGTTGTCGAATCCGTAAACGCGCCATATCCAGTTCATGTCTCGCTTTCCAGAGACGAGTGTCACATATAGGATCGCGACATCTGTGCTGCCGAATGATGTCTGTCGCTTCAAACACTGCCCCCCGGAATGTGAGCGACTTTCCTGGAAATTCATTTATTCTTCAAAGTATCCACCAGCCAGCCAATTACTCTTTTATTGCAGAGACATCTCTAAACCAGGCATGCTTAAACACATGTGGCTCAATTAAAGTTTTCTACTTTTGTACTTAATGACATGTGAAAATTTTGAATTCAAAAAATAACTAGCAATTAATATAAGAGACGTCACTTCTAGCCCATAATAATTATCGCCAAAAATGTTCTCTTATACAAGTGTGTAACTTTATGTGAGCTTACAAATAAGTATAATTGTTTAAGTCATGTAGATATTTTTAAGGGTTCCATGACAAATGCGCATAAGACAAATGCATATTGGAAAGCCGCTTAGATGACAACCGTTCACATGAAAAAGCTCACAAGACATCCCCGTACACATCTAATGGCATACAGAGAAATATTATGATATTTTAAACAGAATTTACATAGTGAGAATTTAAGTAAATTGGTAGTTCTATAGAAACATCAGTAAGTATTACTATGAGAGAAACTTTTTATTTATTGTAAGTTTTATATCTTTTAGATTTACTAGTTTTTATATAATTTTTCCGTATTTACCCATGGACAGTGAAATCAATGCGCAACATCCTCCATTATCAGTTTTGGCGAGATGTTGCCTGATGTACTTAAAGTACATGTGTTCCATCAAAAGAAGAAGTGCAGCTAATAAGATACCCGCCATCAGTAGCAGGAATGCTGACAAGAATTGCTCAAGTGCCAAGGGATCTGATGATTTATGCTCTTGCTTACCAGGCTTACATGTGCCCGTCATCCAATATCTGAAATCAATTTTATGTCTACAATGATAGTTTCCATATAAAAATCACGATAATTTATAAGCCCTTTGATCGGTGAGTTGAGTATACAAGCGCAGGTCTCCTGGGAGTGACTTAATTTGCAGAAAAATATGGTAAATGAAAAATAATTCACAAATTCATATTTTTGTGATTAGAACAATCAAATTTTCTATAGATATTTTGGAATACCCTGGAAGTAATGGGAAAGTGTTGGCAACCCTCCCTAACTGCTCCTATGAAGTAAATATTGATGCAAATATCAATTAAAGTGATAAATTTTTGATTATCTTTGTATTATAATAAAATCAAATACGGCATCAATTTGTTTTCAAAATATTCAAGTATATTTTACGTTTTTTTCCCGCACTTAAAACAAACAAATTATTATTTTCATAATAAATGTAATCGTTATTGATAAGTACCTACAAGTAAGCACCCCGAAGTGTCGGTGCCGTACAAGTATGGTGATACTTTTTCTGGTATGTCCGAGTTGTGCCATACATGTACGGTGATACTACTCACTGGCTTAAGAGAGAAATTCACATTCATAAATGTGTAATATAATGGATATTTTATAAGAATTTAAAATACTAACCTTCTTAGTCTTTCTAAATCCCCATTTGCTCGTAAGTCTAACAGTCTCTTGTTAAACATTTGAACATATTTTGAGTTTCTACTAAATGCCAAGCCATAACCTGTCATCGCATACCATGATCCGACAGTCAACAATCTGCAATCTTCGTCCTAGAATGAGAAAAGCGCGCATAATACTACAAGCCACAAACAGGTGTGCTTAAAACCACGATCATAATCTAAAGAATACTTCTTTGTCCTAAAAATGTTAAACGTATCTATGAAATCGATTACCATCAGATTTTAGTTATAATTTAAGAGTTTACAATTGTAGTCCTTTAGGTTCTTAACGGTATGCAAATAGCAATTTCAACGATATTGTTATAATTGCAGACAAGTGAAGAAAAACATAAAACCGAGATATTTGGTGGAAAGTTGTTATGCGTCCCATAGACCTGGATGGTCTTTAACGATATTGAGTATATAAGTAAGTACCTGTGATACTAAATAGTCCAAAACGGTTCCATCATAAATGAAAGCATCCATTTCTCCTGTCAGCACTGCTCCAATCCCATCGGCGACACTTGATTTATTGTATCTGAAACAGATAAGGTTCCTTTTTTACATAAAATTTACCAATTATATTATTTTATATTGAATAATTCAGTAAATGACTTTTGGAATTAATATAAGATGATTTGTAACTAATAACTTATTTGTAAGCATATGAAAAGTATAATAAATTTAGATGGCTAGTGAACAATACATAAAGGTTTAGACATCTGTAAATGTGCCTTTTTAAACGTGCGGTACATAAATCTTGATGAAAACTAAAATGGTGGTACCTCTATTATCAAGATTAAACGGCGATTGAGATAGTCCAGATGGCAGAAAATTTGGATAATTCAGTCGGGAAAAATCTATTCTTTATATATGTGGTGTAAATATTTATTATTGAATATTTATAGGTTCACAATAACATATAAGCAACCATTGTTTTGCGAAAAATTCAAATATGTGTAACTGCACAACATTTTCACTGAATTTTTCTTATATTATACGGTAAATTATTGAGATGCCCACCAATATTTATTAGATTTAAGACGTCCTGAAACACCTGTTTCAAAACATTGACAAATTTCAGTTTGTCTTTTGAGGTTAGCATAACACGTTTTTGCTTGAAGAAATATGTAATATTAAAAATCTGGATATTCGAAAATTCAGATAATCGAAGTTTGGATAATAAAGGTTCTACTGTGTGTATATCAAATAACTTCATTGCTTCATTTTATCAACAGTTTTGAATTTTTCAAATGAAAAATAATCTTAAATACATAGTAAATTATTTAAATTATAGTGTTATAAGTTTTTTTTACCATGTTCACTCTGAAAGTGGAGCATAAGGATCTACACAGTGTGAAGATGTCTACCCCAGATATGTAGTATATGGATCTACGCAATGTGAAAACATATCATGACAGATTATTGTTTCACGAGAATTTGTTGGATAATTGATTTTTGCATTTTTGAACTGCATTTTTTGACCAATTTTTAAAAGTCTGGTAAATGTGGGAATCAAAGCCGTATTCCCTAGATGCGAGGCATATATGTGAACCTCTCGTCTACTGGGCGTATACAAATAAATGAGGTATTTCAAAAGATTTTTACCATAATTGTTTTACTATCATGATCTTTCCATAATAACGCAGGATGGGCTTTGAGGCTAATGTTTCACTTGTTTTAATTTTGCACCAATTCCAAATAGGAATAATTCTTATCTATCTCCCACTCTCTCTGTGTCGGTTCCAATATTCTGTCATCTCTTATGGTATTCATACACCTACAGTCCCTCTGCAGTCCGGGGACTGTCAATCCAAGATTGATGATTAGGATTATGGCATGCCAGACATTAGCATGACATGTAACATGAGCCTGTTGATTAGACTGACAGTGCACAACTGTCAACGTTTACTGGATAATGTGTAGCTTGTCTCAATCTTAATCATCGGTATTGATCGACAGTCCCAGGACTGCAGGCAGACTGTAGGTGCATAGGCATTATTATGCTTAAAATAGAACACATTATTCAAAGTAGCTGTATACTGCTTGGTAATAGTATGTTCAATATCAAAAATGGTTAATCTTGTTGATTTTAATTCTTGTCAACAAAAATTCAGAATGTTAAAATGACCGATTTGGAAACCACTTTAAAAAAAAATTACCTTTTTATATTTAATATCATAAACAATATTTGAAGAAGTAAGCCATACATTTATACTATGGCTAATATCAAATGAACATGAAATTTAACCGGTTAGGTGCCTTAAACGAGTTATCTCGCTCTATAATAATATAATAATATATATAATAACTCGAATATATTCGCTCAAGTTTATGAGTGTTTCTCGACAATTTCTAGTACGAATTTGAATAATCTAACATCTTTTCGAGTCCTAAATAAATATTATGGTATAACAGTGATATAAACGATTTTACAGAGATTTAACTAAAAGCATTGCATAGCAGTTGAAAAATAATTATAAACTTCACGGCCTACCAGGATCGGTCACACAAATACCTTCCGGCACTTATAGGGTTAAGAAGTAATTATGTGAAAGAAATATAATATTACTCACATTTTCATGTATGCATGCATATCCTGGAAGTATCTGGCAAGCGTTGAATCTGTGTGACTACAAGGGATCGTACCAAATTTGAACGTAGGCTTGTGTGAAAAGGGTCGTGCTAATCTGTGATCATCTAATCCGGAAAACTCATGGAACTCTTCACTGTAAAGATTGAGGATAAATTTCCATTAAGTATTTTAGTACCCTTTGAATTTACTGTATCATTGGAAAGAGCATGTATCTTAATTTTTTGGTTTAAGTCACAAAAAATGAACTATACTTAATAAAGTGGTTTAAGCCAAAAAATCAATATGCATGTTCCTGCAATATTGGCAACAATATGTAGACTAGATATCCACTATAAATATGTGTTTTTTAGAATAGAGATAGTTTTGTATGTTTTTTTTATTTTTTATTGAGAAATATTGTTGTAAACGTATCCTAAGGTTTATTAAACAATTAAGCAATAATATAAAAACATAATTAGGAAAATTGTAAGCCAAAAGAAAATTTTTTTCTGCAATAAATATCAATAATTATAATTTTTGTTAATAAATTATTGTTAAATGAGTCTGGAGAAGACGTGGCAAAGATGCAAATAGGTTGATACTATTTTCCAGTTTTGTAAAAAAATAAGCAAATAATATAAAAATGATGCATACCATTGAAATGTGTTTTGGTTTTTCTGGTTTTCAAATAATATTACATATTGGTAACAGAGATGTTGCTATTTCATATAATTATTATTTCTCGACAGAGGGCAGCGTATAATCGTCATGAGTATGTATGCACTCTGTACAAGTTATAATTTTTTTTAAATTTAATACCCTCTAAATTATAAAGATGGATTAAATTATTTGCATTCATATATCAAAATTGTAATCCTGTGGTGAAAATAGTTACCGAGTTATCATGAAGGCGGCTAAGTTAGCAGTATAGATGGCAAGGAAGACAACAGCAAACATAGCCCAGACATTTGTCATGAACCGAGCCGTGAAACCTCTTGGGGAGTCCACATGGACAGCGGCCTGTAAATAAGATAATGATTACCATTAACACAGAGAAACAAATTATATTGTATCTATTATATAATAAGTTTTTATAATTATAACCTGTTTAAATTTGTTTGGGATTATGAGAAATTATAGAAATTAAAGCTGATTTGTTTTTTATATTCATATATGAATTTAAATAAAAATTAAAGGAACATCTAAGTGTCAAAGAAACGAACTAAAAACTGAGGATTTTACTATTTTTCTTTCTATATCATATTATAAGCTTGGTTTTTATTCATTATTTAATTCTATGCCTCCATACAACAACAAATTCTTGTGAATTCTTGATGAATGAGTTTATTTCTCATGAATTAAATTAAAGATCTCCAGTCATAGAGTAACTGTGGAGATGCATGAAAAGCCAACAAGTATTAATCTGTCGTGTAATTGACCGACAATAAATTAGTCTCATAAAAATAATCTGTCAAAACGATTTTTGATATCATGCATATGTAATTTTGAGGGAAAATAATAAAGGGGATTTTCATTGATATGAATCCAATTTTATTGATATAATTTTAAAAGTTAACTAAAAATAAATACATCACTTTCATATTAAATTATAATAAAATTTAAAAAAGGTTAAGAGTTTTAATAAATAAATATTTAGAAATTAATTTCATTCACTACATTTTGAATGTTTAAGCTTGGTAAATTATTTAACTCTTAATTTTTAGGTTAAGCCTTCAATTTTAAATTAATTTAGTATCCATCTATACATAGATAGCAAAAGCTAAGAAATATTAGCAAAGACGCAAACCTGAAACAGCACTGCCCATACGAGCCAGTATGTCCGAAAAAGTGAAAATCTATGGGGAGCATTTGGAGTGTCGGTTCTCAGAGAGAGCTTCATGTCGAATCCACTAGGTGACAGCCACTCGAATAGGAATATCATAAAAGTTGCCGCTTGTATGGCAACCACGCCTACCTAAAAATTAAAAGAAAATCCATTAGTTAGCAATAATAATCGCATAAGCAAAACATACACATTATAATTGTTGTTAGAGACATACTCGCAAATCGATTTAAAAAAATAAAAAAAATAACACCTTAGAATTCTTTTATTTGTAATGAAAATAGGTGACAAGTCTTACGTAATTCACATCAAGTGTTTTTTAAAAATCTAATGTTAAAATATTACGAAGCTACAACAAGACATTTAATATCTAATCAAGATTTAAAAAAAAATACATGTTTTCAAGACAAGTGCATGAGTAATATTATATTTTATAAGTCCTGTATTAAATTTCCTAGTTTTAATTTAACTAGTTTCATGTAATTTTATTAGAATGAGATTTAAAAGTGTTTTGCGATAATAAAAATCAATTTTGTAAAGCTTTTAATATTTTTTCCAAGATATTTAATGAGACAGTTAGAATATTTAAATGTTTTATTTGACTATTATAGTGCTGTATCCCCGGTAGTCGAGAGATTAGTGGGCGCATTTTAGAGCCGCAGATTGGGGGTTCGATTGATACAGCTGCTAGGTTTTAACAATAAAAAGATGCGTGACAGATTTCCACTGGGTTGGGTCTTTGCCCAACAAACAATTTTCGTTAAAAATAATCTGTCAAGATACGTCTTTATACTATATTACTGCGGTGGACATGTTTACACTGTGTACATCCATATGCTTCACCTTAGAATAAATATTGTCTTAATCCATTTTCCTATTTCCGAAAAATCACGTTTGAATTTTCAGTCACGCATCTGAAGTGGCAGAAACAAGATCGACAGTACGTAGAACTGATTCTTATTTCAATCCGCTTTTCAAAGAATGCGAATACAACCTGATTCCCCCTTCGAAGCCTCCGTGAATAGATTTGAAATAAACGAATAAGTGGCCCACGTGGGGATACTTCGTATATCTCATAACATCCTGAGATATATTGGAAAATCTTCTCAGCTTTCAAATGAAATATTAGTTTTAGCCAAGCCAAAGGAATTCTATGAACTTGTTGACACGGATATTGTGTGGCTTAATACAGTATTTGGCAACCGTCGGTTTTCGGTACTTTTCTGCTGGCCTGCGTAGCTACATATTTAGCGTTATAAATATACGGAAAATTATGCTGTCACGTTTTTTTAGCTTTCACGCTAAAATTTTTACTTGAGCTCGCTTATAATAATTTGCGCCCTCATGATTCGTGCGTCTGGAGCAATCGTTCCAACCGCTTCTCGGTAGTTACACTACAGCCTTAACCCTTTGATTAGTGAGCTAATTTTGTACTATTTTGGTTTTTTTTTTACGCTTTTTTATAAATGTCATTTTTTATGTTTTTTTAATTTAACAAAATCAATCATATTGAACAAATATCATTATCTAATTCTGACAAGAGTTTGGAGTCAACTGATGAGGTAATCTCAATTAGTATTTAAAAAAATATATAATAATATTTGGTTTGGAATTATAAGCATACCATTTAAAAAAGGCGCCAGGGTGTAAAAACGTACCGGTACGTTCATACTCATCAAAGGGTTAAACTATTTTCCTATTTTAACCGGTTTGTAGGCGTAAAATGGTTGTCAAACGCTGGTCTAATGTAAAGGGGAATTTAATATGGATAATCGGCCGCAAAACAAGCACAAATTATAATTAAAATTATATAAACACCCAAAATAATCTCTAATTATGACGAACGTGCCATTATCACCATGGATACCGAATAACAAACGACTCACTTTAAAGACAACGTTCAAATATATTCAACAATGCGATCTGCAATTTTATTTAATACAGTTAGTCAACAAGCTAAAATAAATTATGTACCTATATCATGATAGAAATGATACACAGACACACACTCACACGCATAAAACTTACACATATTTACATACACGTGTGTACACAAACGCACACGTGCACAAATAAATAAATACATATTGTCATACGCGCATATACCATCAATGTAATCTTTGTTTCGATGTTTAATATTACACGCTCAAGTATACATGTGCAATATTATGTGTGTGACCATTATTTGTTTTCCTGAAAACGGAACATTTACTAATTTTAGGTAATCCGACCAACATAAAATGAAATAACAAATAAACCATTCATTTATAAGGGATGCTACAATTAGTATAATTGTTTAGTAATAACAAGCTTGATTTGACCAACAAAATGCACTGTGTGCTTTGAACATTAATAAATTATTTTACCAAACGAAATTAAAATAGTGGTACAAACAATTTCATTATTTAAAAAATGTTGGACTTAAACAATCAAACAATATGAAGATGATAGTAAACTTTTTCAATCGATAATTAGTGATTCTATCTAATGTTAGAGAGCTTCTCTCGTCAAGGCTCAAGTAGGCTAGAGAGTGGATCGGTTGTTTGGGCCCCGAATCAGTTGAAATACGAC
>JAGVSQ010011832.1:0-12001 GCA_022683975.1 Rhyacophila evoluta | reverse complement strand
TTAAAATCAATTTCCATCAAGCACCATCAGTCGAAAATATTAATTATTAAAAAATTATATGTTTGCTATCATTTGAATCGATGATTGTTAAAACACTCTATAAGGAGAAAACAAGTTTTTGCAATGCTTTTAATAGACGAAAAAGTGGTTGAAAGGGGAAATTAAGAATTGACAAATATTAGATAAATATAGATCTAAGAATTGATCTCCCCGGTAGTGTAGTTGGTAACATGCGCGCCTAGCGATCCGGGGAATGCGGTTTCGATTCCCCTTCTGTCAGATTTTTAAAAATCCGACAATGCAGGATTGGATTCCCATTAGGTTGAGTAATTGTCTAACAAACAATTCTCGTAAAAAACAATCTGTCTAGATATTTTCACATTGCGGAGATCCATATACTCGTTTTTCGGAGTGGATATCTTCACACTGTGTAGATCTATATGCTCCATGTTGGTATAAAAAAAATGATAGAAAGATACTAAACACGTATTAAATCTATTCAATTAGAAATGTTTTTACTTATTTTTACAACATTTATTAACGGAATAAGGGGTGTTTTAACAATCATCAGTTTACTTATAGGTTTCAAGCTTCGACGTTCATTTTATTGACTTATATCACCAGCTAAATGTCCCTCAATAATAATTTGTACCTCTCTCACTTCTCTGGTACATTTTGTTTCTTCCTAATTCTATAGAATTTACCTCTTTTACCAGTTCAGTTTAATCTAGTCAAAAAATGAATAGCTCTAAGATATTATAAATTTATTTAAGACATACATCCAATAGTTTTGTCTTCTTGACTTACATGCTATTTTCATGTCTATTGGAAGTTTTTTAGTAAAAGAATCTAATCTTGTTTTAATCAATACTCGCGTATTAAATTTCTAGAATTTATTAAAATACATGAAAGTAGTTTTGTTTGAGATATTGCATCAATCAACGAAAGTTTTTCAATTGGGTCTTACTATGTAATACGTCCTTATTATAATATAGTAAGCGGGTTACGTAAATTTCACCGAAATTCACAAACCCCGGCATTATAATGTATGGAAATTCTACCAGGAGTGTATGTATGGGTATTATTTTTGTGTCTATCGCGGCGTTTCATCAATTTTCTTGCGGCGCATAATCGCACACGAACCGTGAATAAACGCGCAAGGTAGAGGAACATGCGATCTGGGCGTAAAATCTCTCACACCACTACACCTTGATTTGACTGTACGATAATACATTTCCGTCTCCTCCCACGAAAAGCTCACCAATTTTATTAACATCGTTTTGAGATAATCATTACAATAGCTTTTAATAATTTGTGTTTTGACACGATTTTGATTTCAGAACCCAAAATCAAACTGACAGTCATACGCAATGAATTTATCATAATTTTTGAACATCGATTACAATAACACTTGCGAAAATGATAAACATTTATGGTTTTTATTTTCAATATAAATTAAAATCGACTGATTCACTGAATTTATGCTCAGTATATACGTGTGTGGTTTAATCAGGAAATTTTGCCACTCTGTCTAATATCGGTCTATAATTATATCCTGGATAACTTCCTGAGAAATCGGGATCATCAGTTGTGTTTTACTACAAAGCGTAGTACCAATCTTCCATTAGCCATTCTAACGTGGAGAGCGATGGTTATGTTCAACAGTATTGTCTCGGTTATTGACTTGGGTGACAGTGAGCTTAGATGTATACTGTTTTATATTTTATGATCTGTCTCACTCTCTCTCTCTTTACATTTACTATTAATTTTACAATATTTACTGTTTCTATGTCTACTTTTTTTTTTAATATTTATATTCTTTCAATATTTTTGGATGTGATGTGAGGGTGCCCTTTATCTTATAATTTGTAATTGTATCGAAATCCTCTCTATAAAATCATATAATTGATACTTTATACAAAAGATGTAACTTTTTTTGCTGGATTTGATTATTAGATATCTGGTATACCGCCATATATTTCACTTAAAGTAATATTGATTTAAATTTGCCGAGGCAATGTATCTTTTAAGATGACACTTATAAGACTATCGTCGATAAATGAAAAATACGCCAGATAACGAAATATATTGAAAACTGATCTCCTTCCAATTTATCTTATTAATTAAACTTAAACTAAACAGAGGGCAGCGGTCGCCGAAGTGGTAGTTTGCAAATAAATTTCGCTGGTCTCGCTGATAAATATGGACATTTTTTGATCTGCAGTAAACCAACCCTGAAAAATATATAATTTGCTCGGGTTAACGATGCAAAATGCATATCCTTGCAAGAAAAACTTAGTGAGGTGTTCACACTACGAAGTAAAATGGATGCGTTTCAAAATAAAATAATAATGTGGTAAGCGCGGTTGGTTGAAGACGATTTGCAAATATTTTCAAATGTTGATGAACACACGAATAAGAATGATGTTAACCAGTAAGCTCAAAAGCACTTGGAATCACGCAAAAATCTTTTTCTCGTTATTATCCATAGAATAGAGATCTTAGACATGGTAAAATATGAATAATAGATCGGGTTGCAGTGAAAATTCAGGAAATTAATTTAAACATGCATCTAAAAGAAAGCCTGATCGTCTTATCGTCCGACAACATTCTCAAAACTAAATTTCATCCATCCTTATTAAGACCTCAGTTTTGGCTCTCAAGAAGTGAATACATTTTGCTTATTGAAAAGCAATGAAAATTCTGATTCAATTCACCACAATTTTTTTATGTGGAAAGGCTTTTGCTTATTAACCCGTCCCTTATTTTTTCACAAAATTCTATTTAAATGTAAGAGTGTTCTATATACAAATACGTAAAATTTGAAATTAATATACAGCCTATTAAGTGAGATATATTTTTTAATCTCCTCTTACGATGAATCCTATTATACATTATGGTTACGCAAAGGCTAATAAAGGTTTTATAATTCGGTTACAATCAATAGTTTGATTTTATTAACTAGGTATATTTTTTGTGTTATTTTATCACTTTCTTCTAAATATATTTAACACTTAAAATCCTATTACTGGTGCACGTAATTAAAAATCATGAATTCAGTGGGCCGTGAGGTCCTAAAGCTTGGCGATCGTTGGCATAGAGCACAATATTAATCAGGACGCTTTGTATGGAAACCGACACTTTGTATAGTTAATCAAATTGCAGTGCTCTTGATTGTTGGACTATTTAAGCGTGTATATTAATTATACATAGTTGGTACAATGCAAGGTCGAATAATTAATATTATTTAGAAAGAAAGAGAGCTCACAAAGAATTAATGGACCTTGAACAAAGAGAATGGATATTCTTTTGTTGATTTTTATCTGCGAAAATAATATATTTTTAACAGCGCACTACAAAATAAATACTATACTTATTTCAATGATTTCCTGGTACTTTTTCCGTTATTGCACAAATATGAAATAACTACCGTACGTTTTTTAAAATATTTTTACCAATAATTTACATTACTTATACATAACATTTATGAAACTTGGCTTGACAATTTATAAATTTCGTCATTTTTCTGTAGACTATGATTGAATTGTTTCATAAAATCGTTTTGCACAATACGATTATGAATGACAATAGATAATTATACATTGTTGTATGTCTACGGGTATTATTAGCAAACTTCTGATTAAATTCCATATAACTTACATAATTAATTCTTAAAATACTGTATTCTATACAGCAACTTAAATAACTCAAAGACTTTGATGTAATTAGGTAAACTTTAATTTAATCACTATCAAGCCGTAAGCTTTTGAAGAACATTGTAATTTGTGAATTCCAAAATAATAACACGACGAAATCTTCTTGGGAGAGGGAATGTTGTATTATTTTATTGAATTATTCTTGTTGGAAACTACTTACGAGCTTAGTATTTGGTTTATTTTGATGCTTTTAAATATTTTCCACGTGAATAAATTCAATATTACTCTTTCCTCTGATGGAACAACGGTTTTCAAAGTATACCATAGAAAACAACAAAAATTACGTGCTACTTGTTAAAACTATACACATATATAATATTTTATATTTATTATTCTTCATCCCTAACAAATAGGTAAAAAAATTGCAGATTAATATGATAAAATCAAATTAAACATTGCCTGGGCTGTATATTTTATCGCCACATAATATTATAGAATGCGATGGAGGTTAAGTAAATAACCATGATATATTATATTTTAATAATGATTAAAAAAAAATTAAAACTTAAATTAACTAAATTTAAATACGTAAAGAACTAATCATCGTTGTTATCAATATATGTATACACACTTCTTATAGAAGCAATAGTATGTATTTTTTGTAAAACATGACTCTTAGGCAGCTTTTAAGGCTTAGTTAAACAGTACTTGCAGCTAACTCCATCATATAACCGTTTAATTATAACAAGATACGTATTCATGTTGTGAGATAACTTATTGATAAAATTATGTAACGACTATTTTTTATAATGACATATTCGACAAAATGAAAACAAATTGGGTAGTTTATTACCGGAATGATATAAATCAAAGAGTGTTTGTGAGATGTTAATATGAATTACTTTTTAATAATATACGATGTTCCCCTGGTGTCCTAAAGATTGAACTGCGTGCTCTGAGTTGGGACGTAAGGGATTTACTCACACAATTAGAAGATTTAAAATGTGAAATTATGCCTTCACAAAGCCGAGATCTATTTCTGGAGTGGTCATCTTTGTAATGTTGAGATTTATAGGTTCCACTGTAAAAACAGTTATTATTTAATTAATTATTTAAAATAAATAATTAAGTCAATTTTCGTTAAGTACTCAAATCTGTTAAGTGTCTATTTCAAGTACTCGTAAGCCGGTCGTGTTTGTAATTTGAAAACGACTGCGCCGTTTCTACAAAGAGTTCCGTAGTACTTTGCCGATACGTGAATTGAGAGAACGAAACAATCAAAATTCATTAACACGTGCAATATACACACATGATTTTGCACAATAAAACAATTCATTGTTTGAAGTGTTTTCTGAAAATAATGTGACTCCAAAACGAGACTGTTACCGTTATATTAAGTAACGTTACCAAATATGCTCGGGAAATTGTAAAATTCAGAAATGCGACTGATGACTCTGACTCTGAAAATTTTGTAAGCTAAATTCACCCCATAATCATATTATAAACACTACTGTACAAAGTAACTATACTATACTCTTTACTTTATAAATCTAGCATTGATCTTTTGCTATAATTTGTTTCTCACTTAGACCACAATAATTTCAAACCCATATATCGATGGCCATAAGTTGACAGTACGTATCATACATTTATTTGTTAATTATTTTTTTTTTGAAAAAAACAGAATACGCAGTCCGATAATGTTTATTATGGTGTATTTAAATTTCATTAATTTCCCCATACATACTTTTTTATGAGAATTTTGGTCCTCCTGACCAATTAACATATTTAAGACACGTGTTGTCGACTTATGAGCATTAATATATTGTAATAAGTACTTACTTATTATCCGAAAAGCAGAATTTTTAATTTTGTTTAAAAACCCACATTCTCATTTTACGACTTCTGCTCTGAATTTAGAACACATGAATCTTCAATACGAAATCTTATTACATCTTTTTTTACTAGGCAATAACACAACCAATGAATAACCATATTTGACATATTTTGATTTTTTTTTTACTTTTGTACATCTGTGGTATTTCAACTTATGGCGACCGATGTGATGTATTGTCAGGTTAAGCCTTGAAAACTGAAATAAAAAAATCTGTAAAGAAATCATTTATCACATTAATTTTTCTTACATATGCCAAATGCTATATCGTAATGAATTAATGCAGTCCATTACATATATTAGGTAGATTAATATACAATAAAATACTCGGTTGGAAAATATCATCTCTTACTACTCAGAAGCTTTTGGAATGTTTAATTATGAATTAATAGTAACAGTAAATAAAAAAATCATCTGTTCATAATTAATTTCCATGTATTGAGTGCACATTTTATGTTAATTTCTGATTTATCCTGATAATTTAATATTGTATACAATTTATTATTGAGCGTGTTATCATTCACGCTTACACTTAATACGAACATCAGCTGATTTTTGAACTCATATGATTTTGTGGATAGGTATGTTTCATTATAATCAGACTTTGTAGATCGCCTCACCTAAGCAGTGCTGTATTAGGAATGGAAACGCTAACGGAATGTGGAATAGGTTTTTTACCCGACGCACAGTCTGCGTACAAACAAATAATAAGGATCTTTGCGTAAACAACCATTTTGAACAGTTATTTTTTAACATTTAATGGCAAACTCAAAATAGATTTCTTTGTCTGTACCTATTTGCGTTAGATTTTTTTATATTGCTTTTCAAGCGTTTGAATCACAAGGAAAAGCATTTCGGAGTCGAACTTAAATATTTTCCAAATCGTTTTGCGAAAAACGTGTTTTTCATCCAGATTAGCTTAAAACATATTTTTGTTGTATTTTTACATGTTACATAACATAATACAATTCTTCGATAGCGTATAAGATCTCCTAATCTTAATTAGAAAACAATATATTTGTGTAATACTATTAAAAATATCCACTGTATTAACTATCCAACAGTGTACGGTATTAAACACTTGATTGAATGCATAATTAACTAAAGCAATTAAATTCAAATTAAACACATAAGTTTTTTTCTTGTTGTATTGTTTTTTAATACATACAACAAACATTATAGATCACATCGCAATATTTTATAAAATATTCAGTCATCATCTCTCTCATACTAATATTATCATTGTCCATGTTATAAGATTATTAAAAAATAACTTTAAAAAGTTGTGCCTAGGAAGAACCTCTTTATTAAAATAAAATCTATATTAATTTGAAACTCTCAATTAGATAAATAGTATTCCACCCCGAACGTAAATCATTAAGGTTAAAGACTTATTTTGATAGACTGAAAGATAGACTGATTTTTCACCAGAACCGATTCTTAGTAAAATTCAAGTAAAGCTCGGCTTATTCGGTTTCCAATCATAAACAATAATACATTCCATATTTAATTTTTTTTTGTATCTATGAAATTTAAATTTGCAATCTTTCGATGAGAATATATTTAAAACAGAAAAACATACGTCAAATATTTAATCATATATTACAGAATGACTTAAACTCTGATTGGTACAGACTTTAAACTAAAGCTTTTTGAAACCATAAAAGTAAATAAATAGCGATCAATTTCTATCAGGAATACTTCAGATTGTTATAATTTAAATTATATATATATTCAATATATTATATTAACTTCATAATTAATAAAACTAATAAAATAAACATAGGCATAATAAGATATTTCACTTTTATATCTGCCAGAAAACGGTAAGCAAAAAGATAATCAGCTTAAAGAAGAAAAAATACATGAAATGGCGTTTTTATACATTTTAGAATACGTTTTTAAAAGTTCGAAACTTTTAATAAATAGTATGAGTATCGATTGAATTTTAAAATATCTCTGAATGGAAAGACGTCACTTTTTGTTTAAAAAAGTATCGCATGCCTGTCGAACATTACATTATACTAATAATATCGGTTACTTATTTTAAAAGTTTTATTTATTCTGAGAACGTTCAAAATATTTTATAATACATAAAGGAAACAACAGTGCGCTGGAAAACTTTTCAAATTATGGGTTTTTCACATCCAAGGCAGTAATTCAAACATTTAAAGACAGCGTCGAGCGTTTACTTAACTCTGAATATATTTTTTTAACTAAAATTATGGCTTGGATATTACATTCATTTTCGGAATATTGCGATGTTTTTGAGTGTTATAAAATTATGTATTACAAAATATCATACCCATAAGCAGTAATTGAAGTAGGCATTCTAAATAGTTTCAATTTAATGTTGTTTTACTTATACAGTCAGTGGGAAAATATTGTGAATAACTACATTTAAACATATTTACTGATACATAGTTTCTGGGCTGCTATTATTTCATTTGTTATAAAAAGTCTATGTTATAAATTCAAACATTTGTCAAAAATTCGTTCATTTTTTAAGCCATGTTTGTCCCGAATATGAAAGATATTTATTTTTACAGCAAATATCGTGTGCAAGCATCGCTCAATATTTTATTTTGTATTATTTGTACTTGTGGTGGCAAAACTTTCAATTTTATCAATAACTCCATAAAATAAACATACATTATGTATGTATATAGCAAGTATCCAATAACTGATAGAGCAGACCTTAACAAAATTCGACGCCACGAATTTCCAAAAAAATGCTCAAAATGAGTAAGCTACTTTTTAATATAACTAACTATATACAACCAAGCTAAATGCGGATCATTTAAATTATATTTTTTTTTTAACAAATAATTTATTAACTAAGTTGACTTTGAGTGTAAATCAAATGTATATTAGTATATACCTATAAATTATACTTATACAGTTTTATTTCTGAATCAGATACGATGAAAAGATCCATGCCAACCATATTAGAGCAAATAATATATTTTTGTTTAAGGGTTTATTGTTTACCGCAAGATATATCTGCTATCATAATTCTACGAAATTGAGAAAACGATACAATATTTTTCAAATTCTGAAACGTAAAAGTAAAACCTTTTCTTTTCGTTTTGTTTTGAAAACAGCAAATCCGCAACGATGAAATGTTCCATGGAGCTGAGTGTACTTACTTTTCTCGGCAGTACAAGGGAAAGCCGGTCGTAATATTTTTATTTTATACTATAAAACAGATGCTACACACAGTCGTCGATCAAAAAGCTGAAATAAACTGTAGTTTTAAAACAATTTATGATGAAAATTTTATAAAATTTCACATTTTTCTATTACCATTAAGAGTTAGTTAACAGAAGTGAACAGTTAATATATATCATGCTCATATTTTAGTGTTACTCGATTCACTATACTTGAATATATAATTTACTTTTTCGTTGAACAAAATCCGATTGTTATTACAGGATCCGATTAATTCTATTTAATTATTATCGAATACATTTATCAATTATCATTCACGTTGATATTTTTTCTATATACCAATCACAAAATACTTATTTTCTATTTGAATGTTTCTTTTGCGTTGCTGTTTCTAAAATTTCTATTTTCTAGTAATACGGATACTGTTTTTTTTTCAGTTTGTCCACACTAATATATTCATTAAAGAGATAGGAACTTGACTCGCTTAAATGCGCCAAATTTTGAATTTCTTAAGTATTTATAATGTAGAACCTACACACCTCTGATTAATAATGTTACTGACATTCGAAACAGTAATTAGAAAAACTTATTGATACAGAATCGTCTACCAAGAAAAACTCAATTAAACGAGTCCATTTAAGTCAATGCAATTTATCTGTATTATTTATTTACGTTCTCAAAATATCAAACATAGACTGAAAAATTATACTCCATGTTACATTTACAAAAAAATATATACGTAGCATGTCCAATATACATTTCGTTATGAAGACGTAAATATACTACCCCTGGGCGTAAAAGGCATTGCTTGGAACCGATATTGAAGCAACACCGCACTTTATTCGGGACGCTTTTACAGAGATGAAGTCGTGAATCTAAACAACATATGAAAATACCAAACCGCGATACTAAAAATAGCTATTGAATATCAATCACTGATATATTTTCTCGACAGCTTTTTTATCGCGTCCATCAATATATAAACAGAGTACGATGCTTTATGGCGTGTGCAAATGACAAATATAAATGGGTTTTGTTAAGAAACGTGTTTCGAACAACACGGATGTCTTTATGGATATCCATCTTTTTTTCAAAATATCTTTGCATGTGAGCTATGAAATATTATTATACCTATTTGAAAAAGAGAAAAATTAAAAACAGAATACGTGGTAGTTTTGGCAAATGCATTTACAAAATCTAATTCACTAATCCTCAGATGAAATAAACATGGGGGATATTATTAAAACTACTAAGCTACTAATTTTAAAACTCTAGCATGCTTGAATTACACTCAATGACAAAATTATTCCCCAATAGTTGAGAGGTTAACGCATCCGAAGAATGTTAGATTAAGCAATTATCCAACAACCAATTCTCGTGAAAAATAATCTGTCTTGTCAAGACTTCACACTGAGGAGATTTAACAGAGTTTCTTTAACTGAGTGAATTTGTTCACTCTGTGTAGATCCATATGTTCCACTTTCACAGCGAAAATGGCAATATATATTCAAGTATAATGTCTCATATTCAATATAATGTAATGTTTTTTTTTGTAATTCAGAACTCAACAAAGTAATATATTATAAAACTCGTAATAAACTATACAATCATGCATTAAACTAGTTTATAGTTACGTTTATTATCAATATAGATTATGCAATTATACTAAATATTCAATGCATTTTAAAAACATAAAACTTTCGCTAGAATAGTTCAAACAAAAATAGTGGCTTTGTGAACATTTAATTAACTACAAATTCTGAACACGGAATAACAATTTAAAAGTCAAACTGAATAAAGCACTTTCCAATTTTATTCGTTCCCGTTATATAAGCAAAAAGTTTACTCAGATAGATTAAATTATAATTACTACATATTTCAACTGTACCATATTCGAAACATTTAAAAGACTCGAGAACTCAACAACTGTTAAACACAAATAACAATTACTTCTTATATCTTTTGATAATGATTTTAATATATTGTGTTTTCTATTTATTTTATTTTCATTCTTAATTATATTATAAATATACATTTTATCTTCTAGATACCACTTTAAAAACAAACAATAATCAATTTAAGTTAAAATTATTTCATCAAAAAGATATTTAATATCTTGGTTTTTATCAAATACAACTGCGAGTCTGTGATCCTTTTACATTTAGCTAAAGATTACCACAGAATTTCTTATTCGGATAGCAAACTCACTTTGCAGAGTGCTACCACACCAAAAATAAAATGCATTTACTCCACTACTATTGTAAAGAGAGAATATTACTTTAAGTGGTCACACGAAATAAATATCCTTTAAAAACATAAACGAATCTGTCATTTATAAATATTATTTTAATACTCTTAATAATTACATTTAGTAAGTTATAATAATTAAGTAATTTAATACTTCCTAGTATTATCAAAGAACAAGGATGCAAATAAATTAATATTTTTGTCGGAGTTCTTTCGTTAATTATATTAAAACATTATATAAAGAATGAAGTTTGCGGTAGTAAATAAACTAATGTGTCTAATATTTATGAGTTTAAAAGATTCCAAAAAGCGAACTCAGAAATGATCCTGTTATAATTTACCAATCTGAATGATTTCTCTTTGCGTAAATTGAGCAACGAAAATTCAACTCAACACACTACATACATATATGATAAAATTCGGTAATACAATTAGATAAATATCTACATCAAATGGACTATCAATAATCAAATACTGTTTCCCTTCCATTTCATGTCGGTTCTTCCTATTGTTGGGAAAAGGCTATACTCGCCATGTATTTTTTTCTCATTGCATAAATATTGCATGCTTGTAATATCGTGAGTGACTTGAACAAATATGTCCACAACGTGACTAAAGCCACTTATATTTGTTACTTTACTTGCTATACTTTTTAGCGTGCGCATTTAGTAATCCGTAGAATGTGATTCTTACATCTGTCGGATTTAAAAAAATCCAAAAACTGAATGCCCCTTGGATTGAGCAATAATTGTCTGACAAAAAATTCTTGTAAAAAATAATTTGTTAATATGTCTTCACATTGCGGTCATCCATATACTCCACTTTTGGAATTGATATTTTCACACGGTATAGAACCATATGGTCGACTTTGGGAGCGAACATGGAATATAATTCGTTTTACATATGAGTACGTCCAGGATCTTTTCAGATGTTACATACAATACTCAAAACTCTATATAATTCACTAGTTCGTAGCAGGCTAGAGAGTGGATCGGTTGTTTGGGTCCCGAATCAGTTGAAATACGACCTCATG
>JAGVSQ010011831.1:0-12001 GCA_022683975.1 Rhyacophila evoluta | reverse complement strand
CGACATATGGGGACACTCCCAGAGGATGTGATTGGCATCCTGCATTTCGCCACATGTAGTTCTTCCATACAGTAAATAGTAGTGACGTGAATCGTTCACATATCATTTGCCATTTATAGGTCAACAGTTTTAGAGACTAAAAAGATTGTATGCAGCCAAGTATTCGTAATATGCAGAATTTGTTGGATAGGTTAAGCACTTGCAAACAATCAATCATCATGAAAAAATATATGATAATACATTTTGAAATTGCGAAAATTATCAATATGCTTTGTTTTCTTGAGCGATCTTCTTTGTACTGTGAATATCTATATGACTTTAAAACCGACATGGTACAGCACACTATCCCTGGTGGCCAAATGGCAGACGTGCTTATTTTGTAAAGAAAGTTTTTTAATCGGCTTAAAATATGTAATTGGGTTCGTTTAATAATGTCGAACACATACTTAGTCATTTTTTTTTGAATGAATATAATATAAAAATATTATGATTAAAAATTTCTGAATATTTTTATTGAATTAAATTAATCTAACGGATTTGAATTTATTATAGGTAAATCTAGATGTAAGAGGTAGTATAAGATAACATCTAGTAAATGTATTATTTATCATTTCAAGAATGTCTCTGATTGTAGTTGTATTTCCAATAGAAGTTTACTAAAATGAAAAAAGATTGTCATGATATTGTTGTCAAAAATTTTATATCATTTAAATGTCAAATTAAATTATACGACAGAAAGTGGGTGTGTATTTTATCATTTAATAAAGGACATGAAGCTTTGATAAAGGTATTATTCACGTCACGTTTGTGCCTTGTTTCCTCATTTTTCAATTATGGTCACCTCACGATCCACCCCAATCTCCCCAGAGCCAAACGGATGTAGGCTTGTTTTTATAAATGGAAGAGATCCTTCGGAAAATGGGAGGAAACAATGTTTATCTTCAACAAAAAGAAAAAAGTGTTCGTAAAATGATAACTCTGACACATTATATAGTTGCGAAAAAAATATATAAACAAAGTAGGAAATTTTCTTATTTCACGTTCTTTTATTCCAAAATATAAATACTTGGTCAAATAAAATGTTTATCTTTAAAGTATATTGTGTGTTTATTTTGTTAATGTCGTTAGCTCAGCGTTTTCTAAACTTTACAAAATATCATTTTATTTATTTTGGCGTTATATTAATATTCTTTACTATATCACACATATTAATTATTCTTAAGTTTGTCTCTTCAGTAGCGTAGTTGGTAGCGTGCGAGCCTAGCAATCCGGGGAATGTGGGCTCGATTCTCTATGTCGGTTTTTTTAAAAAATCCAAAAATGCAGGACTGGATGTCTATTGAGTTGAACAATTCTTGTGAAAAATAATCAAGACGTCTTCAAATTGCAGAAATCCGTATACTCTTCATTCGGAGTGGATATCTCCACACTGTGTAGATCCAAATACTCCACTTTGGGAGCAAACATGGTATATTATTATTATTATTAGGTTTTAAACTACGCTAAGTACATATGCCTTAGCAAAAATCGTTCGCGAAAATCACCCAAAGTGTTTATATATCTGTAAATACTGTCAGTTATGTCCGCAAAGATGAATGTCATTGAATTTATTGCTATTGGGTGCGTAATCTTGCATCTTCGAATTTTCAGTCCTTCAGTTGCGGGTTTCGAACCCGTAATATTAGAATCTAAAGCACGCACGCTAAGGTTTGAAATTCAGAATAAAAAACTTTAATGATAAAAATCAGTCCAAATAAAATTAGCAACTGCAACACATATATTCAATTTATGTAGTATGCATCTTCATACTGTTGAAATTTAGATACATTATTTTTGGAAATATTTTATAAATTGTCAATTACGAGATCTCATCAAGCAATCTACTCACTTTCTAACCTCTTCCACATTTGAGACTTATGAAGAGTTTTTCTCATTTAAGTCATACATAAGTCAATAAAAATGTCTCGTCATGTAGAATTTACATGTAGAATAATAGCATTAGCGATCATCCATTTGAGTCATATCCGTGTATAATAATACTAAACGTTTATGAATGGAGCTTAATTTAAGCTCTGTTTTAAAAATAAAATTACTCAGCGATGGAAATAGCCGTTGTATTTCGTTATTTATGTAATTAAAAAAATGTATATTTGCTTCTATATTTAAAAAGAACCTCAAAAACAATTCGAAATACAAAATTAAAAAAAAAACCTGCTGGTTTTATTAAAAGAATTGAAGTACTCTTAAAACAAAAATTTTGTAAAAATTTAAATAAGATTGAAGTGAAATATTTACCCGTTTTAATTACACACCGAAAAATTTTCTTTTTTTTTCATTCGGCAAAAAATACAGTAAACATCAATTTTAATTTTACTTGGGTTTTATTCCAGTCTTGATTTTTAATTTGTTTTCCATGTTTTTTCGATTCATTATTTTTCCGAAATATTTACACAGAAGTATTAACGCCTTTTGTTCACAAAGAAATTAAAAATATTCAAACACTTAATTGTATATATTAAAAAAAAATACTTTTAAACAATATTTTTAGTGATGTGAAAAACAAGATTGACGCCTGAATTGTAGTTTATATTAATTTCATTTAAATTTCGAATTCTTTCTATATTATAAATAACTATATTATATAAATATTATAAATAAATAATATAAAAATATTATAAACTAATTATGAAAGTAATCTTATTCACGCGTAAGGTTTGGTAATTTTTTGAAAACCAAATAAACAATTGAAGTTCTTAAACTCGAAGCTAATAATAAAATTTAATTATACAATTATTCCATTGCGTTAGATAAATAACGACCGCAAGCTTATTATTATAAATAATTTAAAAAATAGACTTGTTTAAATCTATAATATGATTGATTAAGTAACTATTATATGATGTCAAGTCACATTAATTATTTATAAGGTTACTATTTATTGTATTTTAAATCAGGTCAATCAAACAACAATGCAAATTTAAAGTAAATTATGTTTTTTCTTTGAAAACATAAATATTAAGAAAACTTCACAAAATAAATTTATTGTGATTTCAGTGAGTGATGTAAATATAACATAATTTTACTTAGCATGAAAAGGCGAAATTATCCATCGCAATATCTAAACATATATGAGAAGAAAAAGGATGAAAAACAAGAAGCAACAAAGCAAAGTACACTATCACTTATCTGGCGAGATGAAAAATATGATTCAAAGCAAAAGTTTTTTAATGTTAAACATACCCAGTGTATCTGCATAATGTCCATAAAACAATGGCAATGTTTTCTGTGCAAGAGTTTATGGTTGATGCTTTAAAGTTTTAGAGATATACTTAGAGCTGTAAATAATAATATGAACATATAATTAAAAGCAGTTCGTCCCAGTAAAATATTATTAAATTTAAATACGTTCTTAAAATAATTGTACTTCTCGCAATTGATCGCACAGTTTTATATGCAAATATAATTCTATTGCATTATATTTAATTTTTCTCTCACTATTTGCCACGTTATCGTTACTTATACACTATGGCGTAACAAACATGAAAGTACAATCACTAAGGCAGCTTTTCTAGATTGTTGTATACAAGCATGTGTATAGTTTCTATTCTGCCTAGGCCCTGCTAAGAAGAAATATAACAATAGACGCCCCAAACATGGAGCATATGAATAAAAAAAATATGTAAATATCGATTCTAAAAGAATTGATTATTGGTTCCTTAAATAATTCAGTTTTAAATAGAATTTAAAACAATCACCAGCTGTAAAAATCGAGCCTAAAGCTAACTGATCCAAACTAGGCAAAGTAACCTCTCAGACACCAAGAGGACAAAAGCTACTTGTGTACGTATTCATTTTTTTAACAGTGTAATATTATTTTTAAAGCCTGAAAGCTCTTCATATCGTTTATATATTATAAATATCGTTTTGAAAATCCTGAATATATTATCAAAGGCAGTGGTACATGTAAAAATATTATATGACGAGTTGTTGTAAATTGAGGAGTTTTTCCACCAGGTAAAAGATGAAAAGGAGATATAAATACGTATTAAAAAAGTTTCTTGTCTGGTTGGTCGCATTAAGCGACGAAGCGGCCATTATAAAAATTTTCCAATACACGCTATTAAATTTTCCAAAATTAAAGTCTCGTGAAACAACATACACCTCAGATTTTCCACAAACATCGACGCTGTACTGAGAAGTTTTCATTTTTCACCCGGGCGTACTTGTAAATAGTATTTGAGCTTTTATCTCTCACATTGTTTGTACCGAAAGTCGTAGAACATACGTTAAACTGAAAAACAAACACCTTCTTGATTTATTTGAAGGTTGCCATTTAGTTTAATTAATATACATTAATTTCATTGACATATTTGTTATATCCAGTAAACAATTATTACAATCAAAAATGTGTGTTATATATAAAACTTTATCAGTTTATTATTTTTAATCTTAAATTACTTAGTTAAAAAATATTTAGTGCTTAACGCATAAGATTTTTTATATATAAAGTTCAGTCTAACCTAACCTAACCTAACCTAACCAAAATCTAACGCCTGGTATAGATTTAAACTCACTTTTTGTTCAAATTAATTTTATTTACCTTATTAAAATTGTATTTCAATGGTTATATTTGGATACAATATTTTTGATCTCTTGCAGACTATTGATAATAATGTTAAAAGTTGTGGAATTTATTTGAAACTAGCAATATTACATATACAAACTTGATGTTGCTATTATTCACCGCTTAGGAAAAGTTCATGTGACAGACGATACACACACATGTTTTTTGTATTATAATATGGCACGTCTTTTATCTAAATATTAGATAATCCTTTTCGTACATATTATAGATATTTTGTGAACTAATTCTAAGTATAATTGAAAGAAGGATGAGTTTTTTTAATCTTAAAATATCGAGCAAAGAAGAAAATTTAATTATTTTTCTATTAATAAAACTTTTTCTACATTATTATTTTATTTGTTTGTATCTCCATGATTTTAATTTTTTTTTGTAATAAATAAATAAATATTTATTGAAACGTAGTATATAAATACATTAGCGTTTATTTATTATTGCCGAGATTATTATAAAACAATAGTACGTATAAAATTAGCTTTTACGTTTATATCTTAGTGTCTACAGAGCGAATGTGAATCGAAATTGAAATTTGCAGGTTCGAATACCAGAATTTAAAAATGCGTATCAAATACGTAATATAACTATTTCACAAAAATATTTTTTCTCTGGATAATTAGATTAATTGATCCAAGCTTTAGAACTGAAGATTACAGGTTTTAATCTCATAGCTACAGGTTTTTAAAGATCTAAAGAATTAATTGAGTTGAGATGTTAATTGACTAACATCCAGTTCTCGCCAAAAATTATCAAAATAAGTCTTATGGCACAGTATGGATATTGAATTACTTCATGTACACTCTTCTTACTATGCCTTTGGCTACGGTAAAATATATTTAAAATAAAATTCTACAAATTATGCTAGATCAATTGTTGTAATTGGCTAGAAAAATAGTTATCACTTCAAAATCATATAAAATGAAATCAGTTCAAAAAATGCAAACATAAAAGAGAAACAAAAGAGACGACATATCCAGACAAATACTCCCTTTCTTCCTCATTCATAAAAGTAACGGTCACTACTGTTCCACACATACCAACGTAATTTGATAGACATACGTACATTCCGATTCTAGATTTAACACGAAACAATCATTTATGTTGATATCGATCGATATTTTAATTTCGTATTGAAATCATATAGTTTTTTATGAGGAATATGTTAAGTATAAAAATCTTGCAATCGGTATATTTGGAGAAATAAGAAATAGAAGAAGAAGAATAATAATAAGAAAAGAAACAAAGTACTGGTCACTCACTATTCATTATAGGAGAGTAAGAATTTATAAAGTTGACATGAGATTCATGTATTTCATTTATGGGGAAGATATAGTAAAATAAATAAATTATATTAATAAGAGTGGTTGTAGCAAAGAATGAATAATTTCGTAACCACTTAAATTATACATCTACGCCACTGGGATATATTTCATTACGTCCCTCCTGGGAAAACGTAAACAATGTGGACGGAAATCTCTAAAGATTCTAAAGTCCTCCTCCACCACCATCTGCCCCCACACCAGTTTGCGAAACGCGGATTTGCATATTGTTGGGTTTTTGTCTTGTTATGACTTAACTGATGTTGTTGCAGGCACACTCGCGCAATGATATTAGCATAACCATTAAGCTTACCACGAGACAGACACTGGAACAAGTCATTTAATACTTATATCAAATAACATCTCAATTCCGTTAAGTGAACTTGTTGTTTTAATAACGTGTTGTTTTATTGACTTTAAAACTAAATAATCCAAAACCCATCCGCTTTATTGAAACATTCTTCAACTTTTCGTATTGGATTTGTTTCATAATATTTTCCTATATTTTAGTTTTCATGCAGTTTAACAGTAACTAATGCTTTCACAAGTTATTAATAGAAGAAAAAAAATGGAAAATTGATTTTAAATTATAAAATATTGCTTCTTGACCAATCAATTTCATATTGTTTTATAATTTGACACTGAATTACATAGTAACAAAAATTTAAAAATTAAGTAATCTTTCTACTCATATTATTTATACATGTATAAAATAATCAAATAATAAATAATTGAAATACTCATTTATATGTTTGTCCATATTATCTCGTATCTCCAGGTTCTTGTTTGATTTTTTCATTGACGCTTTTTTTGCTCGTTTGATGTGAAGTGCTGTTTAATATTGCCAACCACTGGTCTAATATATTGATCCTTCAAGTATTAATTAAATTTTTATATAATATATAGTATTATATATGGGTCTTGTTCTTATTCTCACTCAATGTTATTTGAAAATTGTATTTTTACCATCCGTGATTGAATATTTTCTATATTCTTCTTACATTTTTATTTTATTAGTAATTTTCATATTTTTATTTGAAAAGTTAAAAATTTACAAGTAAAAAATGATGTTTATGTCAGGTACTGAGAGTGAAGTAGTCTGACTTCGTAAAGAACACCAAAATAAAGGAGCGGATAGAACAAACCCCTCATACACTGAAAGTCATGCAGCGGTGTTGGAACTGGCTGGGGCATGTACTACTGATGCCTCCAGAAAGCCTCCTGTTTGTCTACTTTTCCGGCCAGTGGGATTCCGGTGACCTGAAAGATGTTGGATACTATCCACATGGTGTATTCAGCGGAATTAAAGAATGCCGATATATCCTGGGAGGATGCGAGGCGGCTGTCAAACGACAAAGAATCCTGAAGGCGTCATGTCGTAGTCATAATGATGATTGAATTTGATTCACACCTCACAATATTTTCATTGAAGCAAATATATCTCCAACGTTCTTAGACGTGTGTTCCAATCACTTTCTAAATGTAAACTTTCAATTTCTATAGCGCAAACGTAAAGAACGATAACAATGATATGCGGATTCCCCATTTTTCGGTTTAAGTATAATTTGCGGTGAAAACGAAGGCGGGAAATCTCTTTGTTACTCCTCCTGTTATGAGAAGAGGTAAATGAACTAAAATGAATTTAAATCTCTGATCCCATTCAAAATATCCCACTTGAAAGGAATTTAAAACGAAAAAATATGATTTCAATTTCATATTCGTGGCATTTTTTTGCAGCTTCAACCTTTTGAAAGCTATACACAATGACGCATAATAAGGATAAAATATGCGGATTACAATTGTTATCCGTTTATGTATCAAATTTTTTTAAATATCAAACATCCTAAATTAAAATGAAAATACGTTTCAAAATAATTGAAGGTTTTTTTCAGCAAAAAGTTTTTGCTGAAAGTGATTTTAAATAATTTTAAATAGCATCAACTTGGCTTCAATTTTTTTTCGAGTAAATTGGTTGCTCAACTTGATGAGAATCCATCACCATATTTTTATATATTTTAAAATAAAGCAGATGTGGGAATCAAATCCGCATTCCCCAAATACGAAATGCTAATTTCAACGCTGCCGCTACATTTAGTTATTTAATAATACATCGACTGTGGAAATGAAAAAGGATGTAGCCCACACATACCCAATTTTACAGGATACACAAAAAACGTCTATTGAAAGATTTGGAGCTTAAGTCGAAATAGTTAATCGACACAGCCTTAAGGTGCACGAAGGCTAAAACTGGTTTTTTTATTGATTTAATAAAATATTTATGAGTAAAATTGAAGTCGTGAAAGTCTTTTTTTCTGGTTGCTAATTTCACAGACTTCATTTTTTTAATCCAAGGAGCTAAATTTCTCTAATCTATTATTTGTAGCTTACAAACTTTTGACAGTATGTGTATTAAGTTGTATACTTTGTGATTATCGAAAAAAACTATAAATAATAATATATAAATAGAAAATAAATTAATAATACCATATATGAAGTTAAAATCTAAAAAAAAAGCTTTCTCAAATTCTTGCCTTACTATGCCAAGAGCAACGGTGCTGGACCACAATCGTCCAATTAAAAACAAAAGTTTCATTTCAAATTATGAAAAATCTGCCGAATCAACTATTGTAATTAGTAATAAATCTAATTTTATGTTTCGAAAAACTAAGGGTTAAATCCTTTTTTCTTAACATATTCGACATCGATATTTCTAAAAAAATTGGATACAATCACCAATATTTTTAAAAAGCTCATTCATACTTCTGTGATCAATAATTTCTACGTATTCCAAATGTAATAAACTTGTGCTTATTAAAAAAAGCTAGATTTTCTATTGGTATAGTAACTACTGGTATTTTTTTAGAATGCTTTGGAAGTGGTAGAAAAATCTGATACTATTATGTTAAATACAAAAAATCTGAAGAAGCATTTCACAGATATAACTTGATATTCGAATTTGCATTTGCCTTACAAAAAAAAGAAATAACAAAGAATTCCTGAGTATTTAATGAACCGTACAATGTATTCAAAGATTTGAAAGAGAAAAAAGTATACACGCAGAGAACAGTCGGGAAAAATATGCAAGTTATGAAAGAATATACAATAAGAATCTTTTTTTGGAAACTAAGAATAGAAAAAAACCCACACGTGCGAATTCGGTATTCCTCCAAATTTATAAAGAATTGTTGAAGCTCAAAATTATGTAGAGCCTTCTTATTTTACTCTTTTGAATATATATTTAAAGAAATTCTGTTTAAAATACCCTTTGGCTGCTATGATATAAAATGCCGCCAAGAAATACGACAAGTAAAAATATATTTATTAATTTTACCTCGGTCTTTCCGGTAGTTGTGAGTTAAGCATGTATGATACGGAACCGGAAGTTGTGAGTTCAAATCTCAGAGCTGCTAAAATTTCTTAAATATCCAAATATAGGGGACTGGATACACAATGAGTTGGAACTGGCTGATTCCGTAAAAACCGATTCTTGCTAAAAACATATGTCAAGATAAATATTCACATTGCACAAATCCATTTTATATTAGACGGATTCATACACTGCTTTTTTGGAGTCATCCCTTCACATTGTAAATGTTCATATGATCTACATTTAGAATGATAATGGCAAAAAACGTTAATATATAATATTCGTTGGTTAATATAGTAAACCATATGTAAAATATTTAATGTAATTAGTCAAAATATTTCATTTTATAAAAAGCTTAACACCAAGATGCCAAACTTTTCATGTTAGCATTATTTATCGACATCAAGAATGATTTTATATTACTGCTTGGTATTTAGAAAGTTAATATTTTATATTATCTATGCCATATCCGTTCTATAGGCAGAGCATATAGTCACCACATGACGCCTCCTAGATTCTCTGTCACCTGCCAGCCGCCTTACATCTTACCAGGTCACACTGGCACTCTTTAATTCCACTGAGTACATCACGTAGTCTTCCAGGTCATCAAAATCCCACCAGTTGGAAAAAGGGACATACAAGATTTATATATTACATGGTAAATTATTTTAAATATACGACTGATAATTTTAGTTGTTCTTTTCACAGTATTATTTGGTACGGGTACTCTAGATTATTTTTCTATATTTTATTTAAATATGTGTATTATCCTAAAAGTTAAATTTCAAATTTAAAATATTTTAAATTTAACTACAACCCTGCCAGTTTATAAGTGCTATTATAGCGGTATCTTTAGGTTGAAACTCATAAAGCATAATATAGCGTAACCAAAATTATTTTTAATTCTAAATTATTTAAAACTGGTAAACTTCCATACGTGAGATCACTGTTAGTGACCCGGGTTTCGCCTTTCGGCATCTTCAGGCTACATTATATGTGGGCTGTGAGCGAACATATAACATACTAGTGTGTTTTTTTAGTTTACCAGTTTTAACTAATTTATAATTTAAAATCAATTTCCACCAAGCGCCATCAGTCAAAGTTATTAATTATCAAACTTATTTTATTTTCATTGTCAATTTACGATCAACACTATTGATAAAAAGCTATTTTCGTTAGTAAATATCGCTTTTAACATAGCCACTATTGATGAACGCAAAAATAGTACTACACACATATTTATTTTACAAAAAATATGCGTTTTAACAAATGTACAAATAAACGCAAACACTTATAAGACAAACTAACATGTTATAATATGCAGATAAAATTCTAGAGCCGTCTGCTTAATGTGGACAGAAGTTTGCTTTGTGATATAAGGAGCGATGGTTTCAGCGAGCATACAAACTTTGCAGACGGAAGTTGACTTCAAGCGATCCGTAACAATACGATAGGTCTCGTTAAGCATACTGTTTACGTGCCTCATAAATGTGCTGACATTTACAATACTAAGAAGGGGTATTTGGTCACAAAGTTAGAGAATGCACACGTTATCTAGTTGTCGAAAAAAAATGTTGCCTCCTTCCTTATCATTCTAGCATTTTATAGCTTCATCAAATATATTTATACAATGTTCAATAGATTATACTCAATATTCTTAATTACGATGGTGAAAAATTTTACAGTATGCTGGGCATGTGCCTCGGAAGGACAGTAATTGATTCCTGAATTGAAATTGACGTTTTGTGAAATCTAATAGACTTAGATTATATTTCAATTTTGTTGGATTGTAGATTATTTAAATTTGATACAATTGTATTGTGATGAAGGACAAAAAACCGAATATAGAAGACAGAGATGAAGAAGAAAGAGAGCAGTAAATCGACTTCAAGCCAATGATGGATTTTTCCAGTCGATAACTATTTACACAAAAAATAAAAATGATTATAAATCATAGAATTTTCAATATACCGGATTTATCGAAGGGGTAGATAACGCATTAAACATATTTGTGAGAGAAAAAAAACTATCCTTTGAGAAAGATGATAAATATATTTAATCAGAGAGTTATCTATAAAGCTACAACCCAAAACCCTTTTCAGGCAAGCGAAAAATGAGTCCATAAAATCGTGTCTATTCTAACAAATGAGAAAAAAAGTTCTCCATGGCAATGATTGATGTAGGGACACGAACAAATTTTATGCAAATATAAAAAAAAAAGCCATATTCAAAGTGGTAGGTATCGATATGTTAAATTTATAGTAATTTTTTGAATAGATTTAGTAGTAACTTCGTGTTAATTTATAATGATTTTTAATGAATTAGTGTCAACGGTATAATATTTAATGTGCACAATACGGCACGTGTTTTTAAAATCTTTAAAACTAAGTAAATACTAAACAAATTTGGAATACACATGCACTGTGTTATACAAAATGAACGAATGTGATATTATAATATGTAATTAATATAGACCGGACTTTTTTTATATGGTGGACACGTTCCAAAAAAAGTTCCATGACAACTGCGCACATCACAGTAGCTCACATGACAATTGCTCACATGAAAAATGCTCACATGACATCTGCGCACACATTGATTGAGGTAGAGTTTTATATTTGATTGAAATCACAAAATATCCACTATCTCAAAACTATTCATTTGTTAGTAAGTGAT
>JAGVSQ010011830.1:0-12002 GCA_022683975.1 Rhyacophila evoluta | reverse complement strand
TTTAAATCAATTTCCATCAAGCACCATCAGTCGAAAATATTAATTATTAATTATACAATCACAAAGCTGTATAGAATAACGTACACATTATAGCTACCAAATTCAAATTGATCTTGAACTTCCAAAAACTTTCATATTAAATAGGTTATTAAGTAATAAAAATGGTTCGTTTAATCACGAATCTTAAAAATATAATTTTCCCCTTTATCATTTTTTTCATGTAATACGCGAAATAAATCAATATAATTATATGAAGTCATAGATTTTCATGAAATCAATTCTTTCAGTGAATAAAAATGATAATCTCCGATATCATCAGAGATATCGTAGTGAAGTAATTCCACTTTCAAGGTCTTTGTGTAATTCTCATTACATGATTGCTTTTTCATTAAAAACCGATTTCTATAATCTTTCATGGACCACTGGTTTGTTATCTATCCCCTAAACAGCGCTGAATGTGTGATTTTAGGTTAGTGCCAACGTTGTACAACATGCACTGCGAACTAAGCAATATATAAGACTTAAGATATGAGAAATGAATACTGGAGATGCAATATATCTTTTAGTGAGATTGCTACACTGCGGAAATACAAATGATTATTGCAGTGTCTGTGTTTCCTAATACATTTGGTATTTTAGCAATTAATAATTTTTACCGAATACATTTCCAGTATATAATACGTTAACATAAAATGCATGCCAGTTATAATTTATTATTTAGATGTTTTATTATATTATTTATAACTAATTGTATACGTGTGAACTTTTTAAGAATGTGTATCATTGATCAGTTTATATAATAGTTTGACAATAATACATACTCGTCTAAAATTAGTGTCAAAGCATTTCTGCTGCAAATTGGATATAAATAAATCATGTTTTCTTAAATACATTTTCAATATCAATGATTATTTATTTCAACCATTTTTTTATCTCACTACTTACTTGTATCAAAAATGAGTCTTCAGAGTAAATGTTTAACAAATATATTCCCTTAAAAATATTTATTATTTACAATTAATGATAATACAACATTATTATATATAATGATCATAAATAATAGAAGACTTCAACTACGAATGAACATGTTGTATTTGGTATTTTTTACGTCCTTATTTACCTGACCAATTATTTTTTTCTAGTTTCTTTTCTAATGAACTTTAAGTAGCTTATTATTACGAAAGTCAAGTAGATAATTATATTATCTCTCTATTATTATAAAATTACATATATGTACATAAATCCAGCAAAATATTCTTGTGAAACTCTAAATAAGTAATACAATGTATACTATCAAACGTGTATGTTGATACATATTTATCACACCATTATAAGCGAACGCGCCCTACAGTAAGCGCCTCTGTCGAAATCATTATGTCAGGGCGAAGGACTGTGGTAGAATGAATTAATGGCTTTGAGATTGTAGTATACTAATAATTGATATTGTTGTGTGCCGCTAATCTTTGCGGTGGTCCGCCATCAAAGTAAAAGCAGACTCACAATAACAAATAGTATCCAAACATGTTTCCTCTTGCTATGGTTGGAAAATACTGAAATCATTTTTTGCTATTGGTATCATTCGTTATATAAAAACATGTTTTGAAATGTGAATTGATATGAGGTTGTTTGTGAGACTTTCTCAGTATGACCTACGAGCAGAAGGCTTTATATTATATCGACGTCTCCAAGCCAAAAGAACGAAAGTGATATTTCGATGATTTTGAGTTATATGCGGCGTTAGATTCAAAATTTTACCTACACACTACCAAAAAGCTTTCTTCTTAGATAATCGGAAGGTTTTCTTAACTGAGTTTCGATATGTCAATGTTTTCAGTTTAAAACACAGAGAATAGTTTACTAAACATAGTATCGAGAGTGTCGACAGTTTTATATACATAGGGGTACACATTACGAGAGATAACTCATCGCAAAGTGAGCTCGTTATTCGAATAAGAATAGCTGGAGAAACCTTCAACCCCATGCAAAAAGTCTTGGACTCTAACCTTTACCAGATAAAAACCTAACCTAACCTAACCTTTACAAGGTAAAAACCAAATGTCGCCTATTCAACTCATGCATTCTGACAATGCTGCTCGTCGGCGGCGAAACACTGCACCGAATAAATGCCCAAAACAACTACATTCTAAACTTTGAGAACAGATGCCTGCGACTGATTCTGGAAACACGGTGGTAAAACGGACTATGCACCTAACTTATCACTGACAAAGTGAAGTTGCAATGCTGGCCTTGGCTTGGTCACATATTTCGGATGCCTCAAGAAGGCTTTAACATGACCTGCCTATTTTTTGAGCCGACTATACATCTATGGAGTGTATTCGGTGGAGTTACGGGATGGAAGTATCACCTGGAAGGACGCACAATTACTGGTGGGTAACCGGGATGGCAGATATGAAAGAAGAAGAACTATGTAAAACAATGTAAAAAACGTGAAGGTGCTTAAATTTGATATTCAATATTTTTTGGAAAGCCAAAAAGGATTAAATGTTTTTAAAAGTCTATTTTAGAGAAAGAAAAACTTAAATAGTTAGAAGCAAGTTGTACATAAAGACAGTTTTTTGTAAAAAAAAAACACTATTTTTGCTCTCTTGAAAAGTAGCGTTTTGTCACTTGCTTGCCGTAGTCGATATATTGTTGTATGAAGTACAGTTTAAAAAATGTATTTTTTTTTAAATTAACATTTCGGAAGCAATATGTTCTTATGTATTTTGTTAATTAAAAGCAACCATATATGTCTCCCCGGTAGCGTAGTTGGCAGATTGCGCGCCTAGCGATCCGGGGAATGCGGGTTTGATCCCCCATCTGCCGGATTTATAGTAATAATTTAAAATTTATACATATTGAGATTCAATTTTAAATTTCACTATCTGAAATAACACGATTTCCATGCAATACAACCAATAATGGCGTGTATAGTAAGTCTAAATTTAACATTAAATCGATAGTAATAATAATTGAAATACATGTAATCGTTCTACGAGTCCTATTATCATATACGGATCGCGTCAACTTACAGCTCTACTTGATGAGAATAATCGGTGACATTTCGCATATCGTATAACACCAAGTCGTTACATGCGACATACTCGAGATATCATTGTTAGGTTGATGTGCTACGCACTTGTCGCTGCTCAAGTGCCAGACAGAATCCAAGAGTACCTGTTTAACATTTTCACTTCAGTGATTGTACTTCAGTACTACAATACGCACGCGCTGATTTTGTAATTTGGAAATTTCAAATGTACTGATTTTTTTCTCAAAAACATTTATAACTTCAAAAACAATAAATGTTTTCCATCATGGAAATATACACGAAACGAGGAAAATACTCGCAAATGTATTTATTTTAAAATAACAAAGCTGTCAAAGAAGAGCTAATTCTTTTATTTTAAAAATTCTATTTTATTTTACAATATAAGTTATTAGTCGAAAAGTTTTTAAATACAAAGTTTAATTATGCTTTGGAAATCAGTACTGAAAACATAAGTATTAGAACATGTTACAATAATATGCTTTACATTAATTATAATTGATATCGAGTACAGCACACTATTTTGAATTATATAATATATAATTATATGGATTTTTTTTGTTATATACTATACTTTTTTTTTATTATTGTTCATGGACGCCGGCGATATTTTACTGAACTACCTGGAAATCGTAGGCTAGAATATATCATCATGTTACTCTTCTAAGATTGTTTTATAATAAGCATTCTGACTGATAGGTACTCCAGCGACAACCAACGTTAAGCTGTCCGTGATGGCATGCGCTAAAGAAACGAGCTTTTTTGTAGGTGAGTCGGCGAAGTACAATAGCTTTCCCAGTAAAGACAAAAGGATCGCGCCTCGTCCTGAACGCTTGCGCTCGCTTGATCGTTGTTTACAAATTGATACCACCATGAAGCTACAGGGCAAGGGGTACTTACTGTTGTCACTGAAACAAGGCTGGGGTCGGGGTGAAAGCTTTTTGCGTTTAACACCGGACTACCGTTTCGAAGGGTTTGATATAATATTTATAACGGATCCGGCATTTGTTTTAGAGTGAACACTTTACTATATTTATAAATAACATTTAAAAAAATGTTAATCTTTACAATGTTTATTTCATTGTTATATTGTATATAAAATGAAATAGTTTCTGAGCAATATTTGTTAAATTTTTACACGTCAATTGAAATAATGCGAAATAAACATAATATTTTAAATTCGTTACTAGAAAACTATAAATTTAATTTTTGACCAAATCTATATGTGACATTTTGAATCAATTACAATGTATATGCTTAACACAATGTAGAAATATTTATAAAATCGTCGGTGTAAGTACAATACCGCGGAAGAACCATTGGTCAAAATGTTCAGGAATACGCGATCTTGCTTGCTTCTTTAGAAGATTCACTCGCAACGATTGCAAAAAGGATATTGGTATATTTCAAAAAGTTGAATGCACCAATCCATTCAACCGAAAGAGACAAAAAACTTTTATTTAACTTATTGGTTCATACGTGGTTTTGAACTTCCACCGACGAAATTGTCATTAATTACCACCAAGTAAACAAAAAGCTTTTGAACAATATTCTATTCAATGGAAAACAAATTTCCATATTTTCAATAGCTTCCGTTTTATATTTTCCTCAAAGTATTTTTGTCTTTTCTACTCTCTTACGTACATCTGCGATATATATTAGTTTACCGCCAGCAATATTCTTACGCTTCAGTTTTTGTACAGAGTAAAATATTATTGTAAAGCTTCATACAAGGTAATATCAACAATAACTACATAGAAAAATATACTGCAATATATTCCATATCAAACACAATTTGAGAACAATGTTTTTAACCTCTATAGCATTTTAAATGGATTTGATACGAAAATAACTCAATTTCAAAGTTTAAAGATGATCAATTAATAGGAAAAACATTTCGGTGGAATTCTCTGAATTCTTCTATTTGTGTGGGAATTCGGGAATTATGGGAAGATGTTGTGCCAATTTTTCGTGTTTCAATAAGAAAGAAAATCTTATTAATTTGATAATGAAATATCTCAAATTTATTCAAAATATTACTATATTGGTTTCAAACTATTATTACAAAAGGTCTATATTATAAATCAAAGTTATTACCCACTTCAATAAATGTTCGTAAGGACGAAGAAAGAAAATTTAACGAGGCAATGAAATAATAATCAAATATGCAATTTCCACGAAATAGTCCTTCCAATAAAAAAAATCAATTACATAGTTAATATATTATATTATCATGTCCTACAAATCGAACAAAGGTTGAGAATGTAAATACTGAATTTATTGAAAACACAAAAGTAACTATTTCGTAGATAACATCTTTCATAAATTTCCATATATTTCTAAATTATTTAAAATTTAAAATCAATTTCCATCAAGCACCATCAGTCGAAAATATTAATTATTCCATATATTTATTAATAAAATATTAACATGTCTTATGTAATCTTAAAATTATTGTTATTTAGTACATTTTCTATTAAAAACCTTAATATTTCTTGTGATGTACTGGGCTTGTATCAAGCTTTATTCTAAATGTTGTCTAATATATAATTTTTAGAAACAAGCCAGTTAATAGATACTAAGGAACGACATATCACGTAAGATAAAGTATATCTAACATCATAGACTGAAATTTCTTACCAAATTTCATAATAAACTACATTCGATATTACTCAATATAATTCATTATAATCAGTAACCATATGCAATGAATATTTATTTAATAGACACAAACTATCAAATAAAAATCATGTACACACCGTTTTTTCCGAGATAATGATATACTCGTAAGCATGATAAATAAATAATTATTAAATAATGTTTTGGGGAGTACGGCAAACGATTGAATTTTATTGTTATAAATTAAGTTTAAAAAATAAGAACTTAGTGCCGAATCCTTGCTTTTATTTGTATGATCATGATATTTATTGAAATAATTAATTTTATTATTATTAAACGTTCGGTTTATAAATCAAGCTATATATCCAAATATTTTAGGGCAATATTTGATGTTAAATCTTCTTGAATACGCTGAGTTAAATTAATCTCATCAAGGAAGTAGCAGTTCCCCGGCTATTCATAGGCATGTACGAGACAAGGGCTGTGACATCCGCTTTCGCCGCTCAAGTAATTTATCCCTTCAAATCACCACGGAACAATTCCTTGCCAGCAGGATTAGCGGTCATTACTGGGCGCATTTACATGCTGAACGACAAATGCGAATTTAATAGTCGACCGGGATGTGAACCCGGCATAAGTTTGCTTCTCTTTGATGGCGCATTTGACTTTTCTACCTAATATACAGTTCTTCAGCTACATATATGTGATATTTTGTCAGTATTTCAAAAATATCTGACATATGTTGCACAGGTATTTAATATTTTGCAAAAAAAATGAATTTTTTTTATTTACAATTATTAATTATGGCAGAAAGATTGTAAATATCTATTTCTTCGTAAGATTTTTTTTGTATGTTCGTATTTCTTTGTTTGGATTATAAGAAGTCTCTGTTTTTCATTATGTGTCACTCATAACAAAGCAATACCTCATTTACCATATTTAAAAAAACTATCTTCAATCACAATTTTTACATCGAATTCCATTTCTGTGGTAACTGTTAAATTAACTTTTTTCAGTGTTGGTATCAAAAAAATACAAAATTTGATTTAATGATTCTGACCACAGAGAGTCTTTTTCATCTATTGTATTTTTTTTTGCTGCGTGACCAGGTATTGTTTTGTCAAGAGCGATATATCCACATACGTATGCAGATACTTTGTATTTGAACAGTCTGATAAATAATTATGTATTTTTATTATATTCGCATTATAAAAATACCTATGATATTATCATAAAGAAATTACATATTAAGTGCCAAATGAAAAAATTACTATATTCAAATATAAATGTTATTCACGCTACGCTAAATTCTAAAAAAATATGAAACAGGTACTGCGAGTATTGTATAGATATTTATATTATTAAATCATTATTTCTTATGTAATCTGTACATATAAAGCACTGGATGATATAAAGAATTCAATCGAATTGAATATTTACCATCCGCTCATATACTCTCTAGTCTAGAGTCTAGATATGTTAGTAAAAACTAGCTAATTCTTTTTTCCCTACAGAGCTCATGACTCGCAACATATAAGTTAAAAGCGCTTCATACTAGACCTCACTGGATATCTGAACAGAATCGATTATCCATTGATACCCACATGACATCGTGCGGTCATAGAGTTACTGAAAAACTATCAAATAGGCGAAATATATAATATTTGACGAAAATTCGATGTTATCAAAAGCCTAGTCGATATTTAGTTTTCTATTGTGAATGTTTACGCTTTTAAAACTTGTATATGATACTTTTGTGATATTTTATTTATTAAAAATAAATACAATATCGTATACTATACTCCATATAATAAATAATATACTACGACAACTTTTTCTTGCCCTTTAAACATTTTATGGAACGAGTATTTATATTATTATTCAGCATTGATACAATACGTTTCAGAGTTACTTTTATAAGAAAAAAACTGCTATAAATCAAAATACTTCAATACTAGCTATCATCAAATATAAAGCTAATAGAAAATATCAGTGGCACTGTTTAGAACCGTACTGTTTTCTTTTTTCCTTTTTCTCTTTGTCGTCTTGATTCAAGAAACTAATAATTTCTCCTTTTAGCTGTTGCCATCCATTAGTCATCTGTCATTTTCACAAGATTGTATTTTTTGTTCCTTTTTTCGTTTTACTGCCAAACCAGTGGTTCTTCATAAGCAATAATAAAATAAATCAACATTAAGTTACATAGTTTTTTTGACGGCTGAATTTACCGGAGGCAGACATATCATAAATATTTTTTAAGTTTTTTATACATTCAGGCTTTTGGTTTCGCATATATGCTACCCATAACATCTACGTTTTGTATGCCAGCGTATACTATTACACAACAGAGTGTCCCTAAAATTTACTTGTTAAGAAACCATTTTTCATAAAACAAGTTAATTTAGATAGTACACACTATAGGCACAAATATTTTAGTTCTATGTGAGGTGAAACTACAGTTCACGTATTTTTTAATAAGCAGCCAATAAAATGGTTATTCAAAACCATAAATTTCTCGATATAATAATGAATCTATAATAATAACCGCTAGATTGCACTGATTTTATAAGAGTCGGATCAAGTGATATAAGAAAGCTAAGTAATGTTTTTTAGACAATTTTTCATATTTTTATTGAAATAAATATTCAAACTACAATATGTATTTCAAAACCATTGTAAATTGGCATGTTTTCAAATAAATTTAACCAATTCATGGGAATCATAGCAATAGGCCGAATTTAACATATTACATATACGCCAGATTTATCGATTCTCATTCATACAGTGACTCACCGATGTCATATATGATTACTTCACTTACCAAAAATCTAATAGAAACTGTACTAATGTATGTATTATATATCAGTTTTGGATTAAAAAAATGTATTTTGTAAATTTACGCAATACTTTGAGAATCGGTTCGTATATACAGGGCACAGTTACTTTTATTCCGGTCATTCAGCCTTTGACGTCATTTTCCCTCTGTACATCTTTCTCCGTTTTGGGAAATGTCGGCGCTCTATTGCTTCTTGACACAAAACGAGTTTATCTTTCGCTTTTGTCTTCCAGATCGCTTTACTTTTATTGCCAGATATAATACCTACATACTTCTAATCATGACATGTGTCATAATGAAGATTGAGCAAACACGCATTAACGGGACTAAATCACACATAAGACAAATCACGACGAGCGCCATCACACACTCGGACACGATAGATGGACATGACACAATAAATGATATTAGAGTGATCGTACAGTTTACTTTAGTGTAGTAGTATATTTTGAACATTCTGGTTAAGTGCACACATATAAAAACAACTTGGTCAATACTTTTTTGTAGAAAAAAGAACTTACATAAAAATATACAAAAACAATTCCTTTCATACAAATTAATACTTTACAAAAAAGAACAATCGGGACAGTTCTTAAACCATTTCATATGTATCATCAGTTTTAATGTTTATTTTAACACATGTCATGTTTTCCAGTCTCATTAAAACAAATTAATCACTAGATTCCGATCATTATCTATGTAATAATAACAAATGTCTTTTTTTCATAAGACCACAAAATTCTGTATACATACAGTAGATAAAATGATCTCAAAAAACATTATGTAAATATGACATTACATTATAAAATACCGTTTACAAACAAAACAAATGTAAGAATTCTACATTACGACTAACACATTAAATCCATTAAAACTAATAAATAAATTAATTAATCAACCCATAAACAAATTATTTTATTTTCCATACTTAATGAAAGTATATATGAAGTATACTTGCCGAAGTTTGTTTAATATTAGCTTTTGTATCATTGTTTATATCAAAATATAAGCATCGTGCATATTGTTTGTTCATTATTACTTTCTTCTCGAAAATCTTTACAATTTAAACTTTATTATTTGTGATTCTTATTCGATAAAAGAAGTTTTAAATACTATTTAGTTTTCTCAAAGATTGCAGATATACATAACATCAAAGAAAACGTCGAGTTTTTCTTCTCATGACAGAGTCAAAGAAATTATTGAAAAAAAATATCGTTAAAATACCAACAAAGCTAATACACATTTCTTTTTTAATTTAACATTAACAATTATCGCGACTATGAAAATTAACATTATATCTCTAAATACAATTGTTTGAGCGTTAAAAATATACCTCGTTACCAAATTTAGAATATGAAATGTTTCTATATATCACAATTTGGTAAAACCTACTGTAAATAATTTCAGGATAATACTTTTTATCGTACTTTACTAACAAATTTTATCCGGCAATTTTACTTATCAGTTTATTTTGAAATCTTCATTACTATATGATAAATATATGCGTTTATCTATATTAAGCGGTTGCCAATATAATAAAATAATCTTTTATAAACCATTATTAAATATAAAAACAAACCTCCAAATCGATATACATAGTTATCAATGTGATAAATATATTCTTAGGATCATTCATTTATTCAATATAAAGAAAAAAAACAAAGCATTTATTTGATATATTCATAAACCGATTTGACAGAGATGTAGCGTGTTGTCTCGAGTTGCAGATTTATTCCCTCGATATTAAAGTGAAATATCTTGATTTATTCTTCCTTTCGTAGCCATCACAGTTTATTTATGCTCCTTTCAACTTTCAGCCTACACATACACATGACAAAGCGAATACCATACATGTGTGTGTAACGCACGCTTTGCCATTCTCGAATCCCTCATTTTTTTTAAAGTTTTACACGCATAAAAATTTACAGTGGCTTTCACGATATGAGACATATTTGATTTTGTAAGTATTTAAAAATAAATTAATAAAACGCCACACGAGACCCGGTGTCATAAAAAAGGAGACTTTTAAAAATATAGAACTTCTATATAAAATTTGAAGTGAGTACATTACATCAGACATTAAACTTGCATCAATTGAAAATTATTAATTTGAGAATTAATAAGAGTATATAGGAAGATATTTCTTTTGCATTGGCATTTCTCAAACATGTCGTATATCCAAAGATATATTTGCAGAAATTAGAATATTACGGAAAGTGTGTTTTAGACATTTTTGTGAATTATGAGTAAGTCAATCATATTATTTAATGACTTTAAACAGTGATTTATCATAAAACAACATCACAAATATAAATATCAGATGCATTGCGTTAAAAAAATGTATGCCCTGTGATATCTATTATTCATGATGGTTTTCTTTGATGATACTTTCTAATGAGAGATCGCTTAGTTTTTGCGACTAAGACTATAATATAGAAGAAACTATAACTCAGATTCGTTTTGACACCTTTCCTATAATTCTTTGCCAACTATCACCCGCGAAATAACAAAGTCGTTTGTGACCAAATATAAATTTAAAGTTTAATTATGCGCGCATAACGTGTGGAAAATTTATGTAACAAAATTTGAAACCGCATTATAATGTAGGTAACCGCGTAACTAATGTTGCTAATGCGACTACAGAAGGAAGCCATTTTATCATGGTATACCGTGTTTATTCTGGTATGCTTTTTTACATATAACCTTGTGACAGAAGCATAGATATTTTATACCACTTCATTCAAACAGCATTTCATGAAGCAAATGCAGATGAGAACACAAATGGCATATTAATTTATATCTTTCACCTGTGTGACACTGAGTGTAGATGGATCTCATTTCACTAATTTCTAAAATAGGATCTGTGCAATGAAAATATAATATGTAAATGTAAATAGATCTCTTAAAGCATACCCTTTTTTTCTATTCTTTCTTTGATTCTCTAAATTGGTTATTACTTGTATGCTATTTGGAAATGTCTTCGATCAATTTTTTGCATTAAGTAAGCTCAATGTGCGAAAAAATAAATATGGTGTACGTAGAATTTGATTAGAGATTAAGTTCAGAGCTATCTAAAAAACATTCAAATGAATCAGTAATACTCGTGAACCAAAACGTGAAATCAAATGCTTAACAATATCCAATTTAATTAAATGAAAATAAAAACTATTACTGGATTTAATTTCATATCAGTTGCTGTGTGAGGATGGATAATGTATACAAATATACATATCACAATGATGCCCAATTGATACGCGCGGCCCTTTGTAAAATAGTTTGTAAATTTAAATCCCTCATCTGTTAAAAGATTTTTTTATGATTCAAATACTTCATAATAGGTTTTTAGTAGGTTTAGCAATTAGCTGCCGATCCATGTATCAAGATAAGATTTCACTTCGTGACGATCCATATGTTTCAAAATCGGAATAGATGTGATAACCTTTACATCAATTCTAAATTATTTAAAACTGGTAAACTTCCATATGTGAGATCACTGTT
>JAGVSQ010011829.1:0-12002 GCA_022683975.1 Rhyacophila evoluta | reverse complement strand
CTGCTCCTGGGACACTTCTGGCACTTATGAAGAGCGCCTCACGTTCGTTACGCCTCGGTATACGCCCGCAAAACGGGTGTGGAGACGTGGCGGGTGGTGGAGGGGAATGCAAGTCTTACAGTTTATATCAAATATACGTAGGGTTACCCGAAATTAGTAGATGCATTCAGGAAAAAAAATAGCAGTCTCACACAAATGATTGTGCATGCAAACTTGAACGTGTAGTCCCTGTAAGGTACAGAAAGCTCAAATTAACTTCACGAAACGTATTTAATTTCAAAGTTTAAAATTTAGAAATTCTTTCAGAAGAATATAATATTTGCTGCGTTTTTCATGTGATGATTATTTCAATATCAAAGTAAATATTGTAAAAATAATCGTTTCACTTGAGCGATCATGTTCACCTGTTAACTGCTAATTAGTTGCACTATTTTTGAAACGATATCGTATTGCAGTTGAACAAATCGGAATTCATGGCATTTTTGAACTATCAATCATTCAATAAAATTTCAAACAACATTCAATTTATCGAATACAAAATGAATACGACTGGAATGATTTTGTTAAGAATGATTCAGTGAACATGATCAAATGAAATTGCACCCTCGATATAAAATGCAAATTTCATATGAAATTTCATTGAAAATGAATGAAACGTTTATAGATTTAATAGTGTAGCTAAATACACGTGAATAGATCTGTAGATATTTTCTTTATACGTAATAAATATCAACATTAAAAGCGAGACGTAACTCTCAGTTTAATTTTAAATATTCTTTTCGACAATTACAATACAGAATCTTGATATAATGAACAAAATTTCAGCTTAAATATGAAAATTATTAAAAATATACTAATACAACACATGTTTAAAACCACGTGTCATGCTTGTACACAATAAATTATCCGCACCATTCGTACTCGAATATAAAATTTTAAATAATTAAAATTCATTTGAAAATCTTTTATTTATTCAAATATTTTTTTTTTTTGTATCGTGTATTTATGTGTATAAGTAAGTATATTTCATGAAACAAGCTGAATTATTCATTGCGTTGACTTCATGCACATATGACAATTTACTCAAAGATTATCATTCAAAATCTATCGAGTTTCTACTGTATATAAAAATAATACATGTTCGATTACAAGAATGTAAGCTGTAGATAGCGAATTAGTATCTAAATTAAGCTTTTAAGTTTGAAAAGATGATGAAAACCGGTGCTTTAAAGTTTATTTATATCGAAAAAAATAAAAGATAAAAAAAATGCCTTCGGATAGTGATATGAGTAAATTGTATACTATTTAAGATTACTGAAAGCACATAATATTGAAATGTTAAGTATTTTATATGCAATCTGTTCTTAACTTTATATTATTCGTATGTTTAAATAGAGAAACAAGAAATAAATGTCATTTTTTGATTTAATTATTGCCGCGCGTACTTTTTGCAGCGTGGTTTTGTCGAGTTACCGATTGAGCGATTAGTCTACTTATATAAATGATTGTCTCCCCGGTAGCGTAGTTAGTAGCGTGTGCGCCTAGCAATCCAGGGAATGCGGGTTTGATTTCTCATCTTTCGGATTTTTTAAAATCCTGAAATGCAGGACTGGATGCCCTTTGGGTTGAGTAATAGTCTGACAAAGAATTCTCGTGAAAAATAATCTGTCAAGACGTTTTCACATTCCGGAGATACATGGGGTCCTCTTTCGGAGTCGATATCTTCATTCTGTGTAGATCCATATGCTAAACGAATCGCTTCCAGTTTCTGACCGTGTATCGAATAATCAATCATTATTAAAATGTGGACATGCTAATACTGAAATCTGAAGTTGTGTCGATTAAAAATTATTTCAGCACCATCTATCGAAAGGTTGATTGAAACGATAACGCACACCAATTGATAATAATATGAGTATACTTTTTTAGTTAAACATTTATTGTATATTTATTTATATATAGAAAACAAAAACAAATAAAAAATGTTATATTTGATACAATAAATACGAGAGAAACAGAAAAAAATAGTGGCACATAATAGACAGGCGACATTTTCAGTAGAATACTATTGGATTTCATTTCACATGTCACACAAGAGCATTTTTCTCTTTGAATCATTTTAAATTAAATATTTACAGATCGCTACAATACAAATAATATAAAACTCTACAGTGTTAAATAAATGATTTGGATTATTTGGTTTCCTAGTAAATTGATTTGGAAGACAGAAAGGATATAATCCAATATTCATTCTGAGAGAGAATTTTAATTTATCTTTACATTTAAATAATATATAAACTTTTTGGTTTTTAATGTTGGTAATTTTAAGCAATAATTGCTAAGTAATATATCATCTCTTCTTCTTCCATGTACGTAGTCAGATTAAACGTCGAAACATTGAAGGAATAGTTAACTCATCAGGACACTAATTTTATTATGGCAGTGAGTTTGTTAGAAGTAATTTTTTTTGTACTAGAGAAACTGTTTTACGTCGTTTTCATTAAAAGCTCTGTAGTTGGACTTAAAAGTAATTGGAATTGAGTTTTAACTATTTAAATACTAAAAACTATATATGTTTATTGACTGGATAGCTAACAAAAGCTGGTTTGTATCGTGCATCAAATGTTTCAAATCATTAATGTAATTAATCAATGTTTTTGAAGTCCCAACACCTTGGGTTCGAAAGTGGAAAGGTGAAGAGGATGAGCTTTTTCTAGATTCTATCGGACTTTGCGATTTGGCTTGTAGAAAGTGTATTTATAAATATCAATTTCTCTTAAATATACCGTCTTTTTGGCAGTGGCGTAAATAGTCTATGGCCAACATGGTCACGGCCATAGGCACCTTCTTCTAAAAGGCGCGAAAACGATTTTAAGTAATTTTTTTGATCAAAAATCAGTTTGTCAGTATTTTGGCCTGCAGAGTGAGACAGGTTATAGTTATTGATTAGTCGTAGATGATTTTGAAAATCATGATTATTATAATTAATTAAAACACTATAGTAGACTTAACTGTTTTATAGAATATGAATATCGCAAGAATACTGGCAGGCGATAGGAGTTCTTGAAAGTGACACGTGGTGTATATATGCTCCACTTGGGGAGCTGATATAGAAGAAGGAGTAATTTTTATCATGTAATTTGATGGATTTGAATACAATTATATATCTCTATGAGCGTGTGCTTATGAAGGGCGTATTTTTGTTAACTGGCCATGGGAGCTTTAATTTATAGTTACGCCTCTACTCCCTGGTAGTTCAGAGTTCAGTGTGCGCGGTTCAGAGTCAAAGATTGCGAGTTCTATTCAATTAATAAGCTGCATGACTTGATGCCCAATGGGTTAATAAAGGTTCTAAAGCATGCATACTTAATTACTCGACAATTTTTTATAGTTATTATATAATAATATTAATAAGTTTATAAGTTTTTTTTATATACCATGTTCGCTTCCAATTCGGAGCATATGGATCTACACAGTGTGAAGATATCCACTCTGGAAGAGGAGTATATGGATATCTGCAATGTGAAGACGTTTTGACAGATTATTTTTCACGAGAATTGTTTTTCAGACAGTTACTCAACCCAATGGGCATCCAGTCCTATATTTTTCGGATTTTTAAAATCCAACAGATGGGGATTCGAGCCCGCATTTCCCGGATTGCTAGGTGCGCACGCTACCAACTACTCTACCGGGGAGACATTAAATAAGTTACAACCATAAAATAACATAGCATTGCTTCAAAATGGAGGGTAAAAATATAAAAATATCATCACATTTTCAAGGAGACAAATTGTATAAAAAGGGTCGACTTACGTTTACTAAAAATGTCGCTCCATTTGCACTTTGCCAAAAATTCTATTTAGCTAACGAAGCTATTTGCCGGAGATAAATGGGAGGATTGAAAAAATACGTTCAACGAATACGGTTTCCGAACAACTTCGAAGGTGATAATTCATATTTTTACGAGAGCTTTACTAAGCTCCAATTTCACTCGGACTTAACATCTTTTATATATCGATTAATACTAGCAATTTACGCCATAGTATAACGAATATATTATATTTTACCGGGTCTATTTATTAACTTTTACTGGAATTTTATTTACAAAACTTTGAAATTATCATTTACCATCGAAACATACTTTTAGGTTTCGAAATTCTTCTGCTTTGTTTATCATATTGTATTTAATACGACGAATGTTTCATATGTAAAATTTGATGGGGATAATAATAAAAATAAGGGATTGAGTGTGTTTAATCTTCTACTTTATAAGTATTTTTAATATATTTAATAAGGTTATGAAATACATTATATATATTGGATTTATATTTATAATATTACAAATATAATGGGTTTTCACATAGCTTGTGTGGTTTTTGCAGTTTGTATTTAAGGATTAAAATTTATTAAGTAGCAATACATACAAATGCCAACATATGTATTATACATTCACATATGACGGTTCTAGATTTTTTTAATCAATTCGCTCTGAAAGTAGAGAATATACACTACAAAGTGCAAAGATATCCTCTATAAAAGTGAGACATATGAAGCTCCGTAATGCGAATAAAAACCTTGATAAACAATTTCTCAACCATGTAAGTCTCTAGTGCTGCATTTTCTGATTTTTAAAAATTTGGCAGATGTGAGAGTCGAGCCCGCATTCCTTGGATTACTTGGATCGCACGCTAACCTCTACACTACCCTAGATTTAACAAGAATTATTTCTGTTCGCAATGACATCACTGAAATTATTTTAAAAGTTTTTTGAGCAATACATAAAATATGAAGACCTTGCAATCAGTATCAACTGTGGAAATGGAAAAGATCTTTACACTTCATTTTTTCAAAACAACTTTTATTCGATTATCACAATATAGACAACCTAATACATATTTTATCAAAACGATGTCTGTCAAAATTTTTAAATTAGTGTTTAAATAATTTAGACCCTTTAAGATTGAAAAAAGGATCGCTGATAAAATTTTCAACTATGAAAAAGGACTTCCAGCTCATCGGTTTTTCTCAAATAACTTATTAAATTAATAAATTAAGACAATAAATTAACAATCCGAGTCTCCACGCAGTTCAAAATTGTGCCTATTTAATGTTTTGACTTTGTTTAAAAATCACCAACTAAACTTTTTTTGTACCTCCTGTCAAATTTACTGTTTGTGGGCTACGTCCTTTTGCCCCACCCAATAGATTTAGAAAAATAAAATGAAATATAATTACTAGTGACTCAATATCTATCGCCAAGTAATAAGTAATGATAGACCACACATTTTATGTTATACCTGTAAGAAACCTTTAAAGATTTCTTTCATAATTGTTTTCATCAAAGTTCTAGGTACCATATTAATTTTCCTCGATATATTTTCTTTCTTCTGCAAGCTAAACAACCTTTTTGAGTAAATATAATTTTACTTTCATCAAAGTAAATTAAATATAAGTTACCACCACATAAATCGAGCAAAATGTTTCAGCACAAAACTTTTACGATGTCATGGCAAGTTTAAAATGACTCCAATTCTAGGGACTTATATAGAAAGCTCGCTTCCGTTAAGCTTGAAGCTGCGGAAATTGAATTTGCCTCTTACTGACCTAAATGTCTTTTATCAATATTTATCTTCCCATACTGGAAAGTGTCTACATCTAGTGCAAACACCGCTATCTATTAACACTAGAAACGGTCACATATGCAAATGTGAACATCTAATTTTAAGCCAAGGCTTCACGTTTCTGAAATAAACATTATTTCTGCCAGTAGAAATACTTCAACTTATAAACTGTGACTATATATTATTAACTGATGAAACTTGTTTATTTTATATTAATTTTTAATTTCGATTATAGAATTTCTAATATATTAAAGGTATAACCGTATTCAGTAATTTGGGAAGTAATAGAGATGAAATTTGATCAATAAGCTGGCTTGATCATTTACGTTTTCATATGATTTAGTTGTTTTTATTATTCATAAATAATTTATAAATGATTTGAAATATACTCAAGTCTCAAGCCATGATTGGTCAACTTTGTCATCAATCAAAGTTAAGGTGGGCTATTTACTTTGAGTAATACGCGTAGGCACATGAGTTATAAGCATTCACCCAGTGCCTACATCAAATGTAGAAAAAAGGACGTAATCGGCACAGAAAAAATCTACAGGAATCACAAAAAACGTATGTTCAATGGTAATGGACCAACATCTAAATTGAATTGATACAACCGGTATATGCATAAATACTGAAATTAATGTTTTATTTGTTCAATTTGATAGTTATTTAAGTGAATTTCTTTTTCCTGGTGACAAATTTAACAGGCTATCTTTTTGTAAAACTTAAAAGTCAAATTTAGATACTAATTTGGTATTAATTTGAAGATTACATTGTTCTAATAGGACGTCCATTAAAGAAAATACATTATGATTACCGAAAAAAACTCATTTTAAAAAACTGAAAGGTAGATCCGTTTTCTTTTTTACAATCGATTTAATTTTTTTTTATATTTTAAAACTGTTACATAATTGAGTAGAATTATTAGTTTTGTATTCTTCGTAACGTATAATAAAGAACTAGTATTTAATGCGCTAAACTGTTTACACGTATTTTGTGGATATGTCACCGTAGTGCTCTATGAACGTCAAACGTTACAAGTTCATTCGTAAAGTAATATCTCTCTCGTAGCCTAGACGTTAGCGTAGAGCCTCGCATTCAAAAAACGCGGGTGCAATTTCTACATCTGATCAATCAAAAAAAAATAGGAAAATGCAGAACTGGATGCCTTTTAGGTTGAGCAATAATTGTCTGACAACCAACTCCTTTGAAAAATAATCTAACAAAACATGTCTTCACATAATAGAGATCCATGTACTTCACCTTCGGAGCAAATATGTTAAAAAAAAATACACATTATATTTAAAGTACTATAAAAATCGCATAAAGTAAGATACGTTAAATGTAACATACACATATTTCATATGGGCTTCTTGGATATAAACAAAAGTCAGTCCGGTCTGAAGTGAAAAAATTAAAAAGGAAAAATGCTGCATTTTTAATTGAACTGTCAAATTTAAAGCGGTCAAGTGTCATGGCGCCATGTGAACTGCGGTGGTATGGTGCAGGGTGTATAATAGTATTATATATTTATAATGCAGCTGCCAGTGGTGTAGCGTAATAAAAAATATTTTCAAATAAAAAATGTATTTTTTTTAAATTGAATAATACAACAATATTAACAGTTGTCTCTCCAAGAGCTGAGGAGTTGGCATGCGTACTTTGGAAGAAAAGAACACAGAGAAATATTATGGAATTTTAAACTACTTTTGCAATTATGGGACATATTTGTATACTTTATTTTAAGTAATTAATATTTTAAATAAAGAAGTGAATTTAATGATAAAACAGAGCCTACAGACATGTGACATGAATAATCTTCAGTAGTGTTTAGCTATGTCTATCTATCTATCTAGCTATGTGTGCAGTTTTCTTGTATTGATTTAGCTGGTTAGCGCATATTTAGTGAAACAAATTGATTTTATGGCATTTAAATTTATGATATCTAGTATTGAAGTAGTTTTCTAATTCAACCATCCAGGCGACAGTATGTTATATAAATAACCTTTATCCTTTCATCTGTCCCCCTAGTTGCTTAGAGGTTAGCTCTCACGCTTTGTAGACAGAAATTACGAGCTTAGATTACACAGTAATGAACGTTTTTTGTTTAACGCATTGACTGTGGAAACAAAAAGAAAGTAGCCCTCAATTTATCAAAATAGCTTTTATTCGATTATCAGAATGCACACAACTTAATACACGTTCTTTCAAAAGGATATAAGCTAAAAATGTTGAATTAGTGCTTAAATTTAGATTTAAAGTAGTGTTTAAAGCTTAAAAAAGGATGGCTTGTGAAATTGGTGATCAGGGAAAAAGGCTTTCATCTTATCAATTGTATCATCTTTTTTTAATAACTAGTTAAATTAATATAAAAGTGAGTAAATAAAACGCCAGTTTTAGTCGTCATGCATTCCTCTATTTAATATTGGGTCTTTGTCTTGTATAACACGGTTCCACAACATGACTTTTTTATACTATGTTTGCTCTCCCTGGTAAGATATTCACCCTGATGGAAGAGGATATAGATATCCGACATGTGAGGACGTCTTGAAAGATTGTTTGTCAGACAATTAATTAGTCAGCCCAATGGGCATCCGGTCCTGGTAAACGCGCACGCTACCAACTACGCTGCCGGGGGAAAAAATTATAGGAACTTATTTACCGTATTACAGGAAGGTTACCTGTATTCAAAAACTTGATTTCTTTTCTCATTGTGCAATTTTCCCTCTCTGGAACTTAATTCTCATCGCCACTGTCATTTTGAAGTGTCAGTCTGCACCGCTTTAAGTGACAGTCAATTAAATGTGACGCTGAATCGCTCCCACGTTTATGACGGTTATCACCAAGACCAGCTTTCCAATAAAAAAAGCCACGAGAAAATCGAAAAGCTTTCGCCACACGTTCTGAAATTTTAAAAATATTTCAGTGAACGAAAAAAGCTCCACCGTAATTCCATACCCGGGTGAAGAACCGCATAAGTCAAAAATAACATTCAAAAAGGCTTTTTTTAATATACGATTAAAGCATACATTTTTACATCCAATGATCAGGCATGTTTCCAAAAGGCATTAAAATACGTCTCCCTCCACTACCTACTACGTCTCCACATCCATTATGCGGGCTTATACCGTGGCGTAACGAACATGAGGCGTTATTCATAAGTGCCAGGAGCAGCTTCCCAAGATCTTGATTGGCGTGGGCTAGATTGTGCGTGATTCCTATTTTAACTAATTATACCCTGTTAATATCTAGCCTCGTCGAGAAGAAATCTTCTCGTTCGCCGTAAGATTTCGCAATTTTTTTAAAAGCTAGAATATTATTAAGTCACAATGGCAGACCGGTCCGACAAATGGTCGAACCGACTTGAGAAGCCCTACCATTTCAACTGACATATGGGGACACTCCCAGAGGATATGATTGGCATCCTACATTTCACCACGTAAGCAAGTAGGAGATTCTATAAAGACAGTTGATTATAAAAATTATTAAACATTGACGTGGTTAGAGGTCCGATTTTGTTTATTTATACCAAAACACTTCCAAAACAGTACTTGACTGAGGTGATCACACACGAATGTAAAAAGATTTACTGACTTACAGAATCAGAAATAAATAATAAAAAAAAAACAAAATTTTGTGTCTTATGTTGTTACAAGCCCGCCCATAGAAGTTATTCTTAGTTTTAAGTTGGAATACCAAATCGTTACCACCATCCAAGTACTATAACCCAAAATGAACTTTGACTTATAAATTCAAATTTATTTAACCCTTGTATTAATTTAAACATCAATCAACTCATAAACCTTCATTATAAATTTAAGTTTTTCAAAATCCTACTAGGAAATATTACCGTTCATATTTATTTTTTATTAATAAATATTGTGTTATTTTTCTAAATGCTGCCTTTCTTATTTATTGTGCGTGACAATTTAAGTTATTTAACACATGTTATAGATACAACAATAAGAAAATAAATAAAGAAGTTTTAATAAAGAGTATTAATAGGAACATCAGTAAATAATAGTGTAGTGGTTATCGTGAGCTTTGTGGGCAAACAGCTATGGGCTCGATTAACACATCTGCCAAATTAAAAAAACAACGAAAATGTAGAACTATATGACGATTGACTTGAGCAATGTAACTTTATTTCTTGGTATATTAATGAATTATAAAAATATTATTAGTATAAAAGCTTTATGTGTTATCTATTATACATTCGCCACTATCACAGTTTTATTTTTACAAATCGCGTTGTGTACTATTTTTTGCATTATTCAACCAAGACATGAAACGTTACCTAAACTCTCCAAGAATTCATATTGCATACTTTAGGAGCAGTATTAAGGTCATACATAAGCTACGCGTTAACAAGAAGCCGCAAGCTTTTTTGAGTGCTTATTTCGGTCATAAATAAAATATGTTATTAATAACTGTAGAAATACATTCGTGTATATTAATCTATGGAGTGAGTTTTATGTTCCAGGATGATAAAAAAAACTGTGTATGATATGGCACCACCCTGTTTGAAATACATGTGCTGATAGCTTAATTGATTCAATTCGAGCACAACATAGTTTGCCATGTTACAATAGAGATTACTAGTAACTGTAAAGAAGTACAATCCAATGACGCCAGCGTATACGGTAATTTTACAAGATATAATGGTAGTTGTTATATCAATAAATATTCAGTGCCCCAATAGTGGCTATTTTATTTTTTAATAAAGCCATCCGAGTCAAAATGTGTCTCGTTTCAGGATAATTTTTGCCAAAAATTAAAAAAATATTGAACGAAATTCAAAAATATCGTAGAATTCTGGTGAATTATATTTCAATTGATCATGAAACATCATGGTAAACTACCAAACTATATATTAAAGTAAGAAAGTTCGAGTCGATTATAACAATACTCTAACCAGTTACCGTACTGGTAAGAACGGCCTGACTTACTTAGAGTAGAAACCTCTCAACATGAAACCAAAAAGGCCCACAATTTTTTTTAGGTTAAATGAATTTCATGTTAAAATAGACACAAAAAAGATTCACGAATGTTTCCTGTACCGTAAAATTAAATTAATTCGATTTTCAGTTATGGACATTTGTGGTATATTACCGGTATAGATATTGTCAAATCTATCATATAAGGCAAACATTGACACATGTTCAATAAAAAAATGCAGAAAAAAATATTATTCCTACAATAAATGACATTTTTTGACACAAAAACACAAAAAACGACACTTTCAAAATAAGCGTCACATACAGCCTGATCTTTAACAAATCGGGATTGTTTTCACCTAAAGACGTGCACTACCTAGGAATTACTGTTTGAAAATTGTATATCTAGTGAAAACATCTGGATAATAATTACGCGTCTGCAAATGGTAAATAAAATTTGAGTATTTTCAAAATGAAAACCATTTAAAGTTACTTTTTCATATCGCAAATCTTTTTCAAGCCGCAAGCTTTTTAAGAGAATATTTTAAATTGTTGCAGGATGAGAAAATGCATGGTCGAATTCATGAATAAATTCTTCAGAGCGTAAGATAGCATATACGCGCTCGTTTTATTATGGCGAAAGCTGTCAAATCTTATACAATATGCACATCGCTCTACCATAAGTGATAGACGTAAGTGAAATTAAAAGTTATGAAGCTTTTAATGTTATACATCGACCGTAGAAAGTAAAATAGGCGTTACCCTCAGCTTTTTCAAAAAAGCTTTTTCTTAATTTTCGATAATTACAATGTATCCAGTGTAATACACATTATATCAAAAAGATATAAACAACAGATGCTGAATTAGTAATTAAATTCAGGTTTTAGTCTTCGTGTACTTCATGGCTGGGTCTATTAAATAATTTGACTGGTTTAAAATCATTAAATATATGTTTTCTGGGTGTCCTGTAAAAAATGCGCATAAAAATCAATATTTTATTTATCAAGCCTGGAAAAGTTCGGGAAACGGAGGGAACTGAATATTTTTCTCATTTCCTATAAACAATAATTCTCGTTTTAATTCTTATGATAAGCCCGATTCTTTTTTATATGGGGAATACGTTTCAAAGGACAGCTTGCAAAATAATAAGGTGCTCATATAAAAATTGTAGATATCTTCCATATGACTATACTGAATTTTTACTTCAAACTACTTAATGTTCACATCATATAAGTACTACTTTCATAATATTTAACATTATATATTCGATATAAATTTGATATCAAATATAATAAAAAAACCAAAATAACATATGAATCATTCAATAATTAAACATCTTTGCACAACGCTTTTCTATATTTTGTTCATTTATTTTTTTTGTACGTTAACAACACACGATATACATATGGTTATAAAGAAAATATCAAAAACATATTAAAATATAAAA
>JAGVSQ010011828.1:0-12002 GCA_022683975.1 Rhyacophila evoluta | reverse complement strand
CTGGTAAACTTCCATATGTGAGATCACTGTTAGCGACCCGGGATTCGCCTTTCGAACATATAACATACGAGTATGTTATGTGTTCGCTCACTAGCCACATATAATGTAGCCTGAAGATGCCATGGTTTTCTAGGCGGTTTTCTAGGCAAATTTGAGAGAAATGATAGAAAGAGTTACAGAGGAACAGCTGATAAAGAATTATATCAATTAAAAGTATGTATTTTTCTTAGTATATAAAATATGAAGTATAAAAAATGTAAAATATTGGCACAATCTAGCAATTATTATTGAAGATCGAATTAGATAATGACATTTCTTTCAATATGGCCGATGTGATTTTTCAATCTGTCAAAATTGGCGGCAAACTATCTCAGAACAACATAAGTTGTCTATTAAATTCGATACTGAAGTTGTTAATTGGAAGCGTAAGATATATGTGGGACGGAAGGAGATAGAGTATGCAGTGTGTTTGGTGCGCGCGAAAGAGACGCAAGAGCGGACACAGGTGTATAGTGTTGCAACCTACTTCGATTATTTACGGGAGTTCAGAACGATTGGAAATGGAGATAATGTAGGTAATTTAGTTTTAATGATTCGTAAAAATCATGTTCTACTTTTATATAAATCTGTTACCGGGTAAAGCATATGGTCATTGGGTTTGTAATAGGTAAGCTGATTATAAATGTAATTGTTAACAAATCAAGATACATTAAAAAAAAAATTTACTAATCCTGTATAGGAAGCCACTACAGATTTAACTTTTTTTTAATACCTCGTTCACTTCCAAAGTGGAGCATATGGATCTACATAGTGTTAAGATATTCACCCCGAAAGTGGAGTATATGGATCTTCGCAATGTGAAGACGTCTTGACAGATTATTTTTCACGAAAAATTGTTGGTTATTAGTCCTACACTTTCGGATGATTAAAAATTCGACAGATATGGAAATCGAACCCGCATTCACCGGATTTTTAAGCGCACATGCTAACTTATACGCTACCGGGGAGGCAGAAAATATTGGTATGTAATATAATAAATATAAATCAACAAAATATTGGTCTCCCCGGTTAGCGTAGTTGGTAGCGTGCGGGCCTAGTAATCCGGGGAATGCGGGTTCGATTTCCCATCTAGTCGGATTTTAAAAATCTGAAAACACATAAACTTTATACCCATTGGGTTAAGTAATTGTCTGACAAACGATTCTCGTGAAAAATAATCTGTCAATACGTCTTCACATTGCGGAGATCCATATACTCCACTTTCGGAGTGGATTTCTTCACACTGTGTGGATCCATATGATTCGCTTTGGGAGCGAACATGATATATATATACAAATAAATAATAAAATGTGTCAATAGATGATGTAACCATATACAATAAGCATTAATTTGCAAGTTTACTAAAATTAAAACGAATTGGGTATATTATGTTAACTGCTGTTATTTCTCTAGGCCCTCGATGATTTTTTTTTAGCAAAAAAGAGTTATTAGTAACATTATTGTGAGGAAATAATGGAGAGTAAACTTACTTCTTTATACATTTTCAAAATAAACCAATGTATTATATCGTATATTTAAATATCTTTTAATAAACGTACCAATTAAAAACGAATTATTTTATCGATGAAAAATAAAAAAGTTATGGAAATGTGTATCTATTAATATTACGGGACTATGACATCCTGTGCTCTATTGTCTATTGGAAGATTCAGTGATAATAAAAAATGAGCAGATGATATTTTTGATTGATGCAATTAGCTGAAGTATTCATGTTTATGATTTTATGAATATAAGTCTGATAGATAACAATCCAAACTAGTTCGATTTTGCGAATGAATGGAAAATACACTGAAAGTATGTCGCGAAGAAAAAAATATGAAGAATGGCTTTGTTCGAAACAAAAGACGCGGAAACAAAAGTAATTATTTAATTGTTTATTACCAATATAAATAAACCAATTGTTGTCGATCAGCGCTTGAATCATTTGGGAGAAAGTGCGACGCTTTGAATAACCGCGAAATGTTACGAGCAAAGGACTGTTCACACTAAACTGTAAAAGAATTAATTAACTTTTTGAATGTAAAAGGTTTTTAACGTTTCGATGTATCACATATAATAATGCTATTTCACAATAAAAATACTAATAAACTATTACGTAAACTTTTAAAAATATTATACAAGTAAAAAAAAACTTAAGCTAACGCAGAAAAAAATCTATGGTATAGAAATGTTCTTAAAACGCAAACATTCCGATATTCTCTTTTTCATTTAGATCAGCGGTTTACAATATGAGAAGCACGGATTACTGCTAAAAGAGGCGCCAAATTTTGAAAAATGTGGAAATTAATGTGTCTATATTATTATATTTATTAAAAAAATAAATGATGGGTGCCGCGCATTTTTTTTATCGGGAAGTGTAGTGGCATAAAGATTGGAAGCCGCTGATTATACTCGTATCGGCGCCCAAAAGTAATTTCATAAGTCATAAGTCATAAGTCATGGGTCTTCGTTCTTCGATTTGATAAAATAAATATTACTGACTAGATGTGGTTAATTTGGGATTGGGATAAGAATCTGGATTGGGTTATGAGTGGATATGAAATTTTCTACAAAACTATTTCTTATATGTCTTATATTACTTGTTATTTCACCTGCACTATAATATGATCGATTATATTGATTTTAATAAGTTTGACTGGTTTGCTATGACAGTATTTTGAATTTTAAATTTGTAGCATTAAAGCAAATGTAATGAGCTTAAACTAACAGAAAACATTTGAAACTATGGAATATTATACAAATATCAATTATGTAAATATTGTGTTAGTAAATAAATTCCTTATGCGTTTTTGAAATATCACAATGTTATCAAAATAATGTTATACCGATTGAACTTACATTAATTTGCATTACAATTATGGTGGATGTTTTTTAATGCATCATAGAATTATTCATTCGCATCTCCATAGTTTTCTATAACACATTTTTAATTCATTCATAAAATATTTATCAGTTAGTGCAAACGTTGCTTTACAACATTTCTTTTATAACAGTGACCTTAAAACAAGTCACGCACACATCCAAATATTTGTCTGGTAGACAGATTTATTGGTGTTAGTTTGTATCTATAAAGATATCTTATACAGGTGTTGGTGAATTAATAGCGTTTATGTATTAACGATATCATCTCTGTAATGATATGTTGAATGTGTGATAGTAGTGTGACCATGACAATCTTCATATGAATTTAATTTAATATATTTTAGTATTTAATTATTTGAGATCGTATCAACATTTTAAAATTTAATAAATTTGCAATTAAATAAATACACGGAAATATTGTTCACAATAGATTAGAGAGATAAATAAACAAATGATTTATGTTTCAAAGTAAAATATTGGTTAAAATACTTTTCATGCAGGGCTTATTTAAATATGTAATGGAGAACAAAAGGTACGCTATGTACCATTTCAATCTTGTTTTCAAATTTAGACGCTAAACTGATGTTTTTTTATGGATATTTTTTACAAGAATGTGGTCAGAGCAATCTGTAAAATATAAATAATGAAGAATTGAGGACGACGAAGGCAATTTGAAATATTCGATCGAGATCTACGCTCGACTGTGAAGCCAATAATGACTTTGACGAACGGTTTTCAAGATGAATTCAAAAACTATTCATCTTATATCAAAATATTGCCACCAAATAAGAATTAATTTGTATATCTCTGGTCAGAGATTGCTAAATAGCGAAAATTGTGCAGTCAGAAGATATTCTTTCTATTGAAACAAAGTTCTTAAATTAATGTTATAATTCTTACTATTCATTGAGGACATTAATACAGCTTTTAGTCGTACCTATTGCAAATGTTATTTCCTTCGCGTCTTTATGTTTGAAATACTACATTATTTTAAATATTCTCGTAACTAATGTGAAAAGAATTTGCGGAAAGCTTGGGAAAGTAATAAAACTTTCAATATTATTACTGCATTAAATTAATATAGTATTACTTGCATAGTAGTATTAATAACAAAATTGTCTCCTAGCAACCATTATTTTTGACATAATTAGCTATTAGGGCTATTATAGTTCTGAATATCTTAACTGCGCACGACACAACCAAATCTCGGAAGACTTCAGTTTTCCAATGGTCAGTTCGAATAATGTCCCGAACCCTCACGTAGCATGGTCACTGCATACAAAACGTATACCTACGCACCGTAAGTGTTACGTTTGACCAACGTACGTCTGTTTGTGTATATAATATAAATGTTTATATTGTAAAATCCGTTATATGTTCCGCTTAATATAATGATGATTCGATGACGTTCAAGGTTATGCATTCGAATTCATAAAACCTTCCGATTAGCCTGACAGCCTCGGAAGTTGAAATTGACATTTTACAAGGAAGTAGTCACAAGTAAATATATCGTATGCTGAGTCACAAGGCATTAAGATCTATCGTATAGCCTATATATAAAATACTCTGTCTCATGTTCAAATACTTTGTTTCTTTTAATTAAAATATATATTGTATGAAAAAATATATTAAAAATTTTCTTTATTACCACTAAAGAATTAAAAGGTTTCCGTTTGTACTGAATTCCATGAGACGGCTGTAAATCCATATTTCGCTTCAAAAAGTCACATCACGGTGGCGTGTCTGTAGAATATTCGCGGATGTTAATATCTAGTTAGATTTTAAATTTCATCGCCGGTGGGTGCCAAAATGAGGAAATATTTTTAGTAAATTAAAGATTTGGAATTACCAGAGAACTGATTTTTATCAATAGAGAGATAGTTACAGATTTAGATATTAGATTTTTATAACAGAGTGAGCCTTAATTGGTAACAGTGAAATTGGCTTCCAGGACTAAGTATGATATTTAGAAATTCGCTGATAATTCTTAATTTAACTTGTGATTTAAATAAACGTAACATCTGATCAAACAATTAAAGTTTGCAATCTCTAGCAAAGAAGAAAGAACGCTTACCAACCGGCTACTAAGGCAATGATAGATTATTAAATACATATTAAATCTATGTATTATGTTCTTAAGTATTATCATGTCTTCCTATAAGCCCAAGGTTAGCGTGCGAATCTTGCATCCGGAAAAGCGTGCTCAATTCCCGCATCTACTGCATTTTTCAAAATCGAAAAATGCAGAACTGGATACCTATTACGTTGAGCAATTGTCTAACTACTGATTTTCGTATTTTTTTTTTCAAAACATTTCTTCACACTGTGGAGATCCACATACTGCACTTTTGGAATGGTAATCTTTACACTGTGTAGATACCAGTGGCGGCTTGTAGCTAAAATTAGTGGGGGTGCTGCTCCAGATTGTTTTCAGCCTTTGTTTAAAAATTGTGGAAAAGGGATCAAAAATGTATAGTAAGAAAATTTATTCAGAAACTCGATGAAATACTAAAAGAATCAAAATAGAATAGTTCGAAGCAGGATATTAATTTAATTCTACACTTCAAAAAAAAAATCTTCTAACAGCACGCCGCAGTTGGCACTGCTGGAGCGACAGTGCTCTTTCTCCCTTAAAGCCTCGTGTGGAGTTTCCTACGTGCGCATGCTCACAACAGCCAAACACCACGCCGCTGGAACTATGAAGAGCACAGTTTTAATATTATAGCAATAAAGATTTTTGTATCTTTTTCATAAGCTGGGGGATGGCTACTGACATTAAGCTTAAGGATTATATGTTTTAAACGTATAAAGAAATAATTAAATAAAAAGGACCCATTGTATTAAATATTATCGATAATATCAAGTAAAAATAGGGGGTGCTGCAGTTTCACAGTGCTTATACGCTAGCCACCACTGGATATCTTCCACTTTCGGTGCGAACATAGTGAAAAAAAACTACCTGAATGATATTTTAAATTTAATGAGCAATTCCTAAAACGAATTCATTATGAGAATTCAAAATATTAGAAATGACATTTGTGATTATGTTTACTAGTAGTTTTAAATCTTTTTGTGGATGATCTTCATTTCATGTGCTATCTTTCAATAACAACCGTATCCATGGCGACGATAAGTCATTAAAAAAACACACACACACACTCACATCACCTCGAGTGTGTGTCTTAGTTGTCTGATAATAAGCTACGAGTATAGTGTATGCGACCTACATATAATAAAATTATTAGTAAGCATTGCGGTACTTGTTGTGTTGCGAGGGGGCATTTCTTATGCCGACTGGTGAGCCGGTCTCGTTCGTAGTCACTTCTTTTAGCGCTTCGCAAACTGTTGAAAAGCACAAGATTACTTTTTGATCCTCTTATATATTTTATATCTCAACATATTTGTCTCCCCGGTAGCTTAGTTGGTAGCGTGCGCGTCTAGCAATCAGGAAAATGCGGGTACGATTCCCCACCTGTAAGATTTAAAAAATACGAAAAATGTAGGACTGGACGCCTATTGGGTCGAGTATTTGTCTGACAAATATTTGTGAAAAATAATCTGTCTCCACATTGCAAAGATCCATGTTCTCCTCTTTCGAGGTGGGTATCTTCACACTGTGTAGATCCAAATGATTCACGTTGGGAGCGAACATATTATATATATATAAAAAAAATTCAATATAACCATTGAAATATTATATTCTGTGTAATAATTTTTTTGCCAAGGTCATACAGAAATGACAGATGTGTGTACTACCACTGAAAGTACTTCATATTCGCGAGGATTCTATACTCCCTTGCTGAATGTATAGTATAAATATTAAGACAAAAAATATTTGTTTAATTTTCTTAAAAATGACGCATTGATATTTATTAAAGATGTAAGTTTGGAAATTTGATGAAGGAAGTCCTATTGTACAAATAAAATACACGATCTTTTATTTTCTATCTAATTTTGCTTATCCTATAAACGATCGAGAAGAATGGTCAGTATCATTTTTTTATTATCGCAGTGTTCTTATGTAAATACATAATTATATGTTAACCAGAGAACTGCGCACAAGACATATCCGCACACATGCAACTGCGCAAAAATAAATATTATGACACTGACATGACGAAGTAACTTTGATTTAGTTTTTGATAGCAAGAGTTTAATTTACAAGGCGAATTTAAATGATGTATAATGTAATCAGTCTGCGATAAGGAGATGTTGCGCAACACGGTTTGATGTCCACCTCGAGTGTACCATTCCCGCCATGCGTGCAGTACTAACAACTGCGATGTCGCCGCTGTGGGTAAACTAACCACTAGAAAGAAAGAAAGAATCACCGTGATTACAAGAGAAAGAGGTAAGAAGAGGTGTAAGTAGTCGACAGACATTGAACCACAGCAAACATTCCTCCAGTATGGGTCAGTCGGCCTGTAGGTCTTCGAGCGTCGACAACTGATGCGCTGTGCAACACCGCGCGTTGCTTATAGTAAATATATCGGTCAAAAATTATCATAGACAATCGGCGTTGTGACGGAAAATGTTCAGGTTCCTAATTTGAATTAAAGTGTATTTGTTTCTAAGGTTGATGTGGATAAATAATTACTGGCCAGCTTAATTGAAATTACAATTAAATATTACAAAAAGTAGTGTTTTTATTTTAGAAATAAATGCATAAATAATCACACGAGTGTAATTACTAATGATTATATTATAACATATTTGAAAAAATAGGTTGAAACTTTAATTATTAGAAAAAGATTACAAATAAAAAAAAAACAATTATATTATATCAGTAAAATTTGAGCTAATTAATATTTGATTTAAAACATAGAAAATTTCGTTTCCTAAATGAGTAATAATTATAGTTGAACTTTATGAATAATTATAATCAGTATAATATAATAAAATGAGTATGACTTTTTATAATTACTCAAAGTAAAATATATAGAGTGTGATTCATATATACCATTACTATATAATTGAAGACCAACAACTTGATCAATTCAGTAATAAAAAAACTTCATAATATTCATAAAGATAACAGAAATTAAAAGGAATATTTGATATTTTTGTTAATTATTTTGTATAAATAATAATTTGGAGTTAGGAATTATTTGGAGATTTAATTGCGTGTATTTTTATAAATATAAGCAAATTTTAATAACTCTTTAATGGATTTCTGCAAAAAATAATAAGTTAAAAATGTTAGAAATAACATTTTTTATGTCCCAGTTTTGTTTTCATATCGAATAGGTATAGGTAATTTTTGTAATATCATTTAGTTTAATTTAATGTATAGGGCTTGAATTGTTTATGATTAATGCACAATTATTATGTTAATGATACATGTGCAGATATGCTTTATGATTTTAATGAAAGAATTAATTTATTTGTATGTGTTTACTAGAATGTGTGCGATAGTAAGTGGGCCACAGAAATAGTTATCCATGTCAAACTTATGTTAATACGAAGCAGTTAAAAAATATAAATATTATAAATGCAAACGGATTCGCAGTGTGAAAAGGTCCGTCTGAAGTGTTGATATCATTTTTGACATTGGTACGCCATGGGTGGAAGTGTGTTAACGGCTTCCAAGCGGAAATCGGTATTTAAAAATTATCGGGCCCCGGAAATGCAGGCATCAAAGAAGGTGACGTGCGGGAAAATGGAGGGAAAACTTACTCGGTCGAAGTCATTCGACAAGAAAAATACATCGCAAGAATTATGTGGGAAAATCAAAGCGAATAGGACTGTTTATAAAAAATCTGGTTGTGCCGTGCTTTTGGGCATACAAATGGTGTTATTTTTGGTGATTTTAAATTATTTTATTGACAATATTGAAGGATTTGAAGTGGAACCAAGGAACCATAGACAAGATAAAAGTATGCAGTGGAGAGGTAATTATTCATTGTTTTTTTTTTTTTAATAACTTGCCTATTATGTAAATTAGTCCTTATGTGTTGTTGTACATGTTAACAATTTAAAATTCCTTGTGAGTTTTTAAGAAATTATACAACAGTTAGTTAATAGATTAAATGTGGGAAAGATTTATTTATTTTCTGAAAACGCTGTATAAAATAACCATTTAAAACGTTTTAGTGATAAGTTCGACAAGACACGGAATTTCAATTTGTACAATCCTTAACGTTTAGAAGTTTGTGCATGTGCTATATACAGTTTTTTTAATAAAATCAAATAAAAAAAATATATATTTTAAATTTTCAGTTAAATAATTAAAATTTAAATCGTCGGAATTATAATATTATAAAAAATATTACACTTAAGACTTGTCAATATTTAAATACAATTGATTTAAAGTTCCTGATATTAATTGATTTCAAAATCAAAACAGCTCTAATTTTTTTAGATAAACCATTTGTGACTCGAGTCTTCTTGTCAGGTATCTCAAAACACAGTGGAATAATGTGGTGTGTGTCTTTTATATATAAAATAAAAATGTTCCATCAAAAAAAAAAATTAGGTTACCTGTAAAAAAATATCTTTTTAATAAATCAATTTTGATAAATGTCTTGAACAATAAGGTTTTACGTGAAAAATAACATGCTAATATAAATATTCACAATGTGAAGACATATGTGAATTGTTACAGCTGTAATGGATTAAGATATATAAAATTTTAAAATCATACCGAAAAATTATAAATATTTTTATTCGATTATTCAAAATTACTAGAATAAATGTAGAATTTACATTTTTTCACGTACATCTGATTTTGATAGATTTGTAACATTTGATAAGATTTGGATTTAAAGTTTGTAAGACACAAGAATTGGATATCTGATGATATTAGTAAAAAAAATATATAACTGTTTTATTAAATATGATAAAACTCTACTATTTATATTTGTTGTTTGTACATATTATTAAATCAACGAGGCTAAATTTCGCTTTCCTGTAGTATGTATGTATGTTGAGCACTTAAGCTAAATTTTTATCAGTACCTGTGTATTTCTCGAGAACCATTAAATGGCACTTGCTATATAATAAAGAAGCTTTTGTTCTTTTTCCGTAAAAGTAGCCCTTTATACGTTTTAGTTTTGTAGTTCCATTGTATTGATTTCAAAGAAGGCCATATCATACCGACATTTTATGCAAAGTTTATCTTTAAGTGCACATTAAATACTACGGACTCTTTAGCACAATACTTGAAATTCATTTTTGTGAAGTACTTTGGTTTCACATTATTATTTTCTAAATCTATTCTGTTTATTTAAAAATACGTTCACAGTAATTTATCACATAAGTTTTATTTCTATTTTTTATGTAAGCCAGCATAAACCTTATAAAAGGTTTATTTCGGCTAAGCAGTTGATACATTTTAACAAAAAAAGTAAATAATTTACATAAACATTTGAATCTTGAATTCACAAATTTGAAAAACTGTATACATGAAGCAATTTGTGAAGACTGTAGCAAAACTTTCACTGAAAGAGGTAGTTGAAATTTAAATCTGTATAAACTTTTTGATATGTCTTATGTTTGAATGTCATAGAGTATACAATGCCAAATAATCTCATTGATATCTACATTTTCAATTCCACATTCATGATACGTGCTAAAGATTCTGTAGTGGTCTGCTTTACAACGGTTAATAGTGACGATAAATAAATAATCATCTATAGAACGTACTACATACAGGTAAAAAATATAGGCTAAAGACGATAGAAGATATATATATGACGATTTATTTTAGTAATATTGATTTTCAAAGTTTAAATATTCATATTTTTACACAGAAACTCACGTTGTAATAGAATGTACTGCTTCATTTAGTTAATATCTAAAATAAACGTTCATCATTATCAAAAATGATTTCGTCTTTCTTAACTAGTTTATATAACAGGCATCGATAAAAATAATAATGTGAAAATAATTAACATTAGAAATTTGTTATGCTAAAAGTAAAATATTCCAATAAATAACGTGAAAAATTAAAAAGATAAGAAATATGTTTGTACCATTTTAAAAATAAATGTTTAAGAGACAATTTTCGCTTCTTACCGTGCATTTAAGTAACAAAATATTATGACAGAAAATCGATAAATTTTGATGCACCTATAATTTTTATTGACGTATTTTTAATAAGCAATGAATACTTCATTATTTTAATTTAATATCATGTTGATTATCCACGTGATTAAATTATTAATTTAACAGACCGGTATGATTTACGATAAATTTTAACGTCACTTTAAAGTGATGGTTAATGAAGATTACTGTTCTCAATTACAATTTAAGTAATTCGCTATCATATATTAGTCAATGATTTGTTAAGATAAAAAAACATGCGTACACAACTAGTTTAACATATGAATACGAAAGTTTGAGAGAGTTCCTAATTGGAAGAATAATACCAAGAACCAGAAATTACTAGGAAACACATGTCGTTGAGCTGTTAAAACCTCAGATGTGACAATTTTAACAAAACGGTATTTTTGTATATCCTGTTTTTCTATTAGTTATAAGACAACATATTTTGCTAAAGCCTCCAATGTTCACTGTAGCAACTTAATTAAAATACAATTAAAAAAGAAAACTCCAGTGTATCATGTGTTATTGTAATTAGACACAGCTTTTTCACTGTCCTGTATTGTTTTTTTCATTCGGAGGTTTTAATAGCTCGAAGACGATAATTTAATTTTGTTGAAAGCATAACATAAGTTGATGTCTTGGTGGTATAGTAGTTTACGAGACCCACTTATCGCGACGGCGAGACACTTTTTGGACAGTTCGAATCGCTTCTGAGAAACGAAAAATCTCTCCAAAAACAACATTCCAGAGGTGACTCTTTATTTTATGTTACCTTTACTTTACTGTGAAAGCAAACAATGCCACTTACCTATAAATCACTAGTGACACCAAAAAAAAACTCAAACTTATCAAACGGATGAATGCGATGTTTGACGTATTCTTTCTAATTATCTTGTACTATCACAGGTCTAGGCTTACCTTTTGAATGAAAGGTTGCATTAGAAATTAAACTAAACAACTAACCGTAACTCTGCCGCTGTTGCTAATGTTGGTCTGTATGTCCCTGATAACTACTTAAGAAATCGAGAACATCA
>JAGVSQ010011826.1:0-12003 GCA_022683975.1 Rhyacophila evoluta | reverse complement strand
ATTAGTGTGTGCGAGTGTTTTGTGCTGCTAACTTCAAACATATTTCCGAAGTCGCGGACGTTTTCCTTCATTTTTACCTTCCTTTGTATATGCTCACTCCTACACTCAATTCAGATTTACGAAACCTCTTTATTGATTAATCAATAAAGTATAATATAAATACTTATCGGCAAATCGACATACCAAAGTTTCAATGGTTTGACAAAATATGAAGTAGGATTCTTTTGAAATACTAATAATATTTTAATATATCATGTTTAATTTTAGAGAACATTAGAAAACAATTAGATACATGTTTTAAATTAATATTTGTGACAGAGAAATTTCATATCTATATAAGGTCCAATTATACATTTATGTGTCTTAAAATGATGTATCATTTACAGGTACAAAATAGTGATAATCTGACTTTGTGGCTTTGTCAACATTGTTACATGTTACTGCAGCGAGTAATAAATTTCAAGAAAACAGCATGCAATTCGGATTTTTTTCTACGAAAATACCACACTCAAGAACTGCATGATAATTTTGCAACAGAACAATCAGCCATAATTGCTTCACCTATTCAAAGTATACATGCCTGTGATAGATGCAACAACTGCGAATATACCGCTAAAGAGGTAGTCGCTGTAAAAAACTATTGTTATATAATACTCTGTTCCTAATAAAATAATTAATACATATAATATCGTCACGGAAATGCAGAACTATCCAAAGTCAAATTTTAAGTAAAATTGAATTTTCTACTAAAAGTGATTTATGGCATACTTGTTCATGATGTGCGAAGTATCCTATGTATAAACATAATATATTTATAAATAAATTTCATATAATCCGAAGAACCCTAATAAAATGTAAAAATCAAAACAATCCAAAACATACTTATTGCAAATCATATTTACTTATTCTTATATCTAAAGACAATATGCAAAAAGAAATTCTTTTACAAAGATAGTCACAAAAATGTGTGTATTCTAATATTTTTCAAATAGCTCTTCTGTAAAGTCCAGCTTGAGAGGATAGTTCTACTTTCGAGCGACGATATGCCATACCACCGTTCTAAATTAAAGTGAGGTTTTTCAATGATCTAAAGAGAAAACTATACATTTCTTAAATTATGCTTCTATTTTACAAGGGTTAGGTAGTATACTCACAATGATATATATGAGTTCACTCACAAACATACCCAATATTGATTAAAATAATGCATATCTCAACCAACTCATCTCATTTCTAGGAAAACTATTTAAGTTAAATTGTTTTGAACCATTATTTTAAAATCAGTTTTGTGCAATTTTTCAGCAGGATGCATCCCGGAATCTAGTTTTATTTCCAAAAAATATTTACCACTTTGTCAGTAAAGATATTGAGACTGACTTGGTTAGTACTTATTTAAATAACAGTGTTATTGGTACATGTAATGATGATAATAATGATGGTGATAGTGAAATATCGGATTCAAAAGATCCCAAACACATAAAAACAATTGGCAAAGTTAAGAAAAGGAAAGTATTAGCTCAAGTAAAATTTAAAAAGTTACAAAGGCAATTAAAAGCGAACATGAATAAACTAAAAACTACACGAATTCGAAGCAAGACAAAGAACATGTTTTCTGATCAAAATATCAAACATATTAATGGAAAATTTGAAAATGTCTATGTCGGTGATGAGATTTTTGAAGAATTTGTTGCCATTGATACTTTGCCATTATCAGTTCTCTCCACAGAGGCAAATAAAAGATGTAAAAACAAAACTAATTTCGAGCATCAATTATTACAAAAAACTAACTCGAAATTCTGCATAATTAATTCTAATCCAATAGACACAATACCTGAAGTAAAATGGGAAGAAGATTCTTCTGATATAAAAGGAATGTCAAGAGTTCATGAAAAATTGGTAAACATAAATAGTAATATAGTATCAGAAGATTTTAAAATAAAAGTGAAAAATCGTAAGAAAAAGAACAAAGCTAGTGTTTTGGATAAAAGTAAGATTGAAGTGATGGTTCTAAATGAGGATGAGCAAATCTCTGAACTGAAGAAAAAAGCTGAACATGTTGACTTTATAAAGGCCCTCTTTAAATGTGTGATGTGTGTCAAGTCTTTTCCTTATTTGGAATCATATCAGCTTCATATGAAGAGACATGATCAGGTATTAAATAAACATTCGACTAAAATTTTTCATCAGTTTTTTTTTTGTATTATTTTACAAGTATCGTAGCTAATAGTTACATTAAACATAAAATATTTACATGATTGGTAAATCTCTATTTCTACTCTAATACAGAAAACAGTCATCTCCACCATTTCGAGAAGTCTCAACATTTTTTTTGCCTCTACGGCATTTGCAATGTATAGATTTCTTTAATATGACAGCTTATCTTAGTTGAAATTTTCAAACAATAATTGTTTGTCAACTTTGTACAGCTAACAAATTTGGCTACTGAAGCTAATGATTTTGAAGATTGATTATTACCAAGTTGCTAACCTGTTAGGCCAATATGCTGGATTCTAAAACATTCTAAGGTGACTTTTTAACATATGATTAGTCAGTTGATTAGTTAGTCAGAAAGATTAAAAAATGTGTATATTTGATAATTATAATTTTCTTTCCAGTCTGCAGGGCCTTTAAGATGTGCAATCTGTCATCAGCACTTTTCAAACTCAGCCAAAATGCGCGCGCATATTTTGACTCACTCCACAAGATTTAAATGCCGATTGTGCTGTGGAATATTTCATCATAAATTCACAGCACATAGACATTCGTTGAGGCACGATGGCTTTTTCATGTGTAAGATGTGTCCTGAAACATTTTCGTAAGTTGAATATACTTATATCTCAAATAACAAATAAATAAATCATAATTAATTTTTCAATTTGCTTCTTGCTAGCAAATGATATTTAGCTATACCTTTTTTCACAATTGTTAGATTTACATATTTTAGAACTTTTTAATGTAGTTATAATAACCTATTTATGTTTCAAATGCTTGCCGAATATTTTTCTACTTTTTAATTTAAATATAAATATTATTTTTCAGAGATAAAAAAGACTACAGTGATCATGTAAAAACGCACAATACTCCGGTGACAATTTTCTCTTGTCCTATGTGTCCGAAAACTTTTAAAACCAAATGCAACTATAACATCCACATCAGGTAATGCATTATTGTTTTCAAACCTCATATTCTTATTAAAAGTTTACTACAGACATAATGTCATCCAGAGAGTGAAGGTACTTTCACAAATGTATGACTAAAATAATTTGAATCTCCGAAATGTCAGATGATGCATGCTCCTTCAGCTAGCAAGATAATATTATAAATCTTGAAGATGGGATTTTTTTCATGTTTTCTTTACTGCAACCTGAATAAAAAAATTGTGAAATGTTTGTGACTAACTTCACAAATATCCCTAAAGTAAAATTTAACCAAATATGCTATGATATTACATTTTCAAAATTGACAAAATTGCAGCACATTTTAGATTATGATTTTCTATCATATTTCTGATTATATATAAAATTCATTGAATGTTTTAACTATTCTTTCATTAGGAAACATACAGGAGAGCTGGGTTTTCCGTGCGATCAATGTGATTCTATCTTTGCAACGGCCGCTGCTCGTTCATCGCATTCCTCTGTTCACGTCACCACAAAACATTTTTACTGTGCCGCATGTGACGTATCATTCAAAACTGAACCCAAACTTCAGTATCACTTGCGAACCTCTCCAAATCATGTTGATGCTAGTTATTTTGGGTAAATTATTGACACTGCTAAGCTTACTCTTAACATAATCACTGTACACTACAGTAATATATATATATATACACAACTTTATGTTTATGGCTGCTCTAAATGTTGTCCATATGGATTTCAATAATGTGAACACTTATTTTTACAAATTGTTTTTCGTAAGGATCTATTGTGCAATGATTGCTCGACTCATTGGGCATCTAGTTTTGTATTGTTAATTAAAATAAAAATTATGCCACTATGAAATTTATTTGAATCTGGGACCTCCGGTGCTGAAAAATACTTGCTTGCTGTTGGCCATCGAGGCAACAGCCATGTTAATCAACAAAAAAATAAAACTAGATTTTCAAATTTTACATTCAGTCTAGTGTACATATATAATGTATCACTAATATATTTCAAATATAGACAAATCATAGACGCTGTGCTTTAGCTGACTTTGAATTATTTTTTTATATTCAGGATTACGTCGTCTTACAATATTATAGTTATTCACAGAAGGACGTTTGCCAATATTGAACATGGAAAATATTATAGTAATATTAAATATTATATTACAATGGCAGACACAAGAGATCAACTACCTTTAACCCAACCGTTTTATTAATCTATATTGGCTGACAATCTTTCTTAAAGGTCAGGCCATTATGACTGAATGTATACTTTTTTAATATAAATAATTTTATGTAAATAATGTACAATGATGGTTAATTCATATTATAAAAATATTCCACACATCTTGTACTTCATGATTTTTACGAAAATGTGCAGCATTTTTTTGCCACATATGCTATTAATCTTGCCTGGAAAAAACTGTGGTTAAGTACTTTTATAATTAATATGACAGAGAAACTGAAGTTTTCCAGCATTAACCCTTTACACTCAAATCCCACTGTTACGATGAAATTGCAGTTTTTCGCATTACTCAAACGGCGGAATATTTTTTCGCATATTGTCGTTACACGTTAAAAACTGGCTATGTGCATATCGCTTATGACAAAGCAATACCTCGAATACCAGGTATTCAAATGTATTGTATATGGGGCATTGCTTTATCACAAGCGATATGCACATAGCTGGTTTTGGAAGCACAACAACATTCTGGGATTTCTCATTTATAATATTTTAGTGCTATTTATAATAATATTTATTATTTTAAATCTTTAAATTTTCATATATTACGAGTTCTTTAATAAAAAAAAAAATAGAACTATATCCTCATGTAAATAGGATTTTATTAATACAATGCACTTTTTAGTTTCAATTAAGGATATTAAAATTAGTCTTGTCAGTGAGGATTTGTGCAAAACTATTAAGTCGCTTGAAATCCTCACACCTTTTTGGTTCAGTGTGGGAATAGTCTAATTGCAAGCTTATTTTTTTGTCACTTGATTTCCAGGTTTCCATGTGACCGATGCTCTCGGCGGTATGCAACACAACTCAAATTGAACGCACACATTGATGCCGCACATTCGACCCAAGCTCGGTATGCGTGTCAATCATGCCCACTCCTTTATAAATCAGCCAATGGGCTCAGAAATCACAAGCGTAATGTGCATGAGGGCAAAAAGCTTGAGAAAAAACACACCTGTGATACTTGCGGACGGAGTTTTAGTGTAAGTTTTATACAATTATTTTTGATACACATAAAAAAATACTTAATAGTACAAACAATGTTAGGTTTATGAATGAGTTCCATTTTAAAATTTAAATCCTTATGTGTCTATTATATTTTTGTGAAATGTGAATCACACGCCACTAAGCATTGTCTACCTTTTTTAGTGTCTTACATTTATATTATATTTGGTAAAATAAATTTCTTAATAGCTATTATCATAGATGCTGTGAAGAAATATTTATAGATGTCCAAAAATTCATTAAAGAAACTGCAAAACTGTGATAATATATATTTGCGTTATGCACTAAATGGCGCGATCTCCCCAATACTCTATATAAAATATATTATATATTCAATCCATTAGCAATATAAAAACACTGCATCTTATCGTTCAATGTTGCTCCTCATTACTGAGAAAAGAGACTAAACATTTTAATTATTTTCTTCTAATTTATTGATTTTTATTTTAACTAAAACTAAACAGATTTTTTTTAAATTACTTGGGGAACCACACAAAAAAAATAAACTTTTTTTCATTATTCTTTCAGAGAAATTCGGTAATATATATTATATTTATTTTGTCAGAGAAGTTTATGTAGTGCATAGCAATAATTTCGCAACTGTAAAAGCATATTTCGTTTGAATGAAATCTGGCGACTATCAAAAGATACTTATTTTCCTCACCTCTATAAGTAATCAATGCTTTTTTCTAGAACAATATTATACTGACGAATCACATTCGGACGCATACGGGTGAACAACCATTTGAATGTCCAACGTGCCATAGGCGGTTTAGTCAAAAAGCTGCGATGCAAACCCATATCAAGCTAGTTCATTTGAAGTTGAAACGAAACATTGGTTTAAAATCAAAAAAATCTCATTTAGCAGAAACCAACAAAAATTTTGCGCGAAATTTAAAAAGTGTTGAATTAACTACAGTGGAATCCAATTTATGATAAACTTTTTTGTTCCCACAAGATCTAAACACTTACATAACGAATTTTTCATGTTGTATTTTTACAGTTTTATATTTCTGAAGTTGTAAGTGAAATTATCATTCCTAAATAAAAGTTCTGTGTATTGAATAGATATATCATATTCCATGAAGATTATTGTTATTAAAGTCAATTTTACTGTTATAATTTTGTTTATAATTTATTATCATAGAAAATAAAAGCAATATATTAATTAAAATAAATTACCACTCAAAACTAAAACATAGATGTTTATACTAAATTTATATTCAATTTGTGTCCTAATCAAAGAGTTTCAACAATCTTTATAAAGGCTTAAGTATTTGTTATAATGTTCAGAATGTTTACAGAGCCTGACATCCTATATTTTAAAAAATATCTTATTTGCCTGTCTATCTAAAAAGACTATCTAAGCGAGCATTTGGATTGTTATATTTTTTATATATATTGTAAATACTACCATGATAATAATTAAACAATATAAATAAAAGCTTATAATAAACAAGAATTTTTCAAATTATTTAAAAATAGAACAGCCATACAAATCCAGTATTAAAATTCAAAATAAAAATATATATTTTATTACACTCGCCAATGATATTCTCGAAACTCTTTACATTTGCTGCATTATTATTGCAATAGTTTTATGGAGTAATATTAAAATTCTAATTGACCAGCTGTAGCAACCAAAATAGATAATTTTTGGCTGCAATCCAAAACGAAAATACACCAAAGTTCGTTGTCCAGTGATAATACCTTTTCATCTTCATTCTCTCTCAACTACATTAATTTATTTAAATTTTCATATTAATTACCATACTTAATAACTTTGCTATTCAATTTTATTTAATTACTACAGAATAAAGTGTCTGCGTTTTTTTAATAACTGGTAACCACTACTTCTTAGAAATATTTCTACTCCCTTTCGCTATATGTTGCCATTTTTCTTTCATCTATTGTAAACTCAGGAATGTTGTGTCTGTATACGCAGTTCAACTACAATAAATAGTTAAGAAAATTCCTCAGCCATTCTTCTCCCTCCCAGTCTATCATAGCTTGTTATAAAATTTCATGTTTTAAATAAATGGATGATAATGAAGGACTCAGTAAGTTTATTTCATAAAATAAAAAACATTGTTTTCATTGATAAATGTATTTTCATAAATAAAATAAAATATAAAACATAATTTTACACACAGATCATAAAAGACTAACGTAATATCATATAAAAACTTAAAGTAAACAACAATTACTCTTTCCACAGTCATAATAATTAATTAGTAGTAATTATTATTGATTCATGCAAAAATTAATGTATTGTATATAGTCAACCCTTAATGGTGGGGTTCATATAATTATAAAAAAACGCAAATTCACAATATGTTTTTTATATCCTAAAATTGATTTCATTGGAAAGAAGTTGTAGTAGTAAAACACATTATGAATGTCCCATTTGATGTGACTGCATTAGTATTTTAAATAAGTTGTGAATACAATTGTAAATTGTGAATACAATTTATTCATTGACAAATAACCTTTTCATTAATTGAAAAAGAAAAAAACTTGCATACAACATATTAATTAGTATTTGAATGCTCATGGAAATGGTTGATTAGTTAGTTTTGAGAACACCATTTTAAAGATTAAGCAAATATTTTTTTGTAAATGGGGAAAAGAAACAACATTGTGCATATATTTATGATATCACATGCTAATATTGCTTTAATTATCATTTTTAATGCTTGACTGCCTTGATATTATCAGTAATTGCGTACACCTGATGCACACTTACTTTATTCCAGTTATTTTAATTACCATAAAAATCATAATAGACATTAAAAGTAGCTATTGAAATATTTAACATTTTCATGTTTAAAATAAGTAGGCATATTTTTAGTTATAATTATATATACTTGAGTATGAACGGTGGGTTATGATATAAAAATTAAAATAATTATTTACAAATTAAAATGTAAGTCATACAATAAAATAAAATATGACTAACTGCCAGCATGAATAATAATTATATATGTATATAAAAAAATACAGCTGCAACATAAATTCAACGTATTTAGTTCTAAGTATTTCCCTGGCAGGACCAATATTTTATTTGCCACTAACCATTAAATTTAACAAAAAAATATGTCTATTGGCTTTTAATAAATTCAATACATAAAAAATATTTTTTACAGCTGACAGTACATAAAATGACTACAATGATGTAAGCGTTGACAAAATATTTAATAAAATCACTTAGTTGTAAAAACTTCAAGGAAATTGACACATTTTTACAATAACTGTGTTACCAAGTTCATTAATAAAATATTTTTAAATCTTAATTTGGCACACTTGGATTTAGTCTCTTAGTTTAATAATCATAATAGTTGATTAATAATGTAAATTCAAATATATATTATAAAGTAAATTGACATTTATGATTATTTCAAAATATACACAACTTTTATTTAGTATAAACTTTCATGCAGTTTGCGAACTTTTTTTTTAGTTTAGCATTGGAGATTATGAAAGACATTGCTTATTATTTTTTCTTGTTTGATTAATTTTATTTTCGCATTATTTACATATCGGGAAATCTGATATATAATCAATTAAAAAAAAAACTTACATAATTGGTTAAATAAAATACCGAGTACACGTTGTTAGATAGATGGGGCAAATATGATCTTGTGCTTTTTTTTGAGGAATTTATGATTTATAATTGACATGCATAAATTACTAAAACATCAAATATGCAGCATTCCTAATAAGAAAATTACTTCATTTAAATTATTAAATATGTTACAATAAATTATTTTTTATTAGAAACACTGAATAATTTGGTGGTTGACAATAAAAAATAAATGTGTAACAAAAGATTGATAATATACACTGTAACAAAGTTTCACTTCAACTGCACACATTAATAGTCAAAGCACATATAAGTAGCAAACTAAATAATTTATTCAAACACTATATAATGTAACTTAATTATTATTATTCTTGTATATGAAAATTACAATTTTAATATTTAATCATGGCATATCACAGATCTATAAGTTCGTGTTTTTAAAATACATATACATACAACCTACAACTAAAATAACATTCATAATTCGATAACAATTAACCTTATTTTTATTCCAGTAGGACAGTAGTATTTTTATTCTTATTTTTTATTCATGTATCACTTATAATTAGGAGAGTAAAAAATATAAAATGTACTGATATTATTTACAAAGGAACAATTTTACAGACCACTTTAATTTTGTATTTTATAATATGGCTGTGCGTAAAACTCTCATATTCTGAACTTCTAATCATCTTAATATTGAAATAATTACAATATCAAAAAAAAAAAATTAAGTCTTTATATTCATGGCAAATTTCACATTAACATATTGGTCATTATATAATTGAGCTTTTTTTGATAATCTGCTCAATTGTAATGAGAAAAAAATGTTAAAGATAATGGCAATACTTGATTAATAATTCAAGGTATACATTTTAATACAATTATGATGGACAATCTAGATTATATGAGGTTAGCTTGAATCCAAAACTACTTCAGATTTCATATAGTTGTATTCTTTATTTACATGATACATACTTATTATCTGATAATGTTCCACAAGAGTGTGAGGAAGGGACTATATCATGGCTGTATGCCACTTACCACCAATGTGCCAAAACCAGGTTTACGAGATAAAGACAATTTTTTTTTAAATTCTAGCAAGTAATTATTCAATAAATAATAATGCAGTTTAGTAGAAAAATATTATTAACATTATTTAAGGTGTTGAAATTGCTGAATTCGCGCATAAGGTTTACAGAAAATCCTTATAACCTGTATATTTTTACATTGTAGGTATATTTTGCACATTGTAGATATATTTCACACAGTTTTACCAAACGACAGCGCACAATTTTGAAGTTAACAAGTAAATGAATCATCGATAAAACAGAACATACCCATAGTGTGCTGCAATTCAACACCACGATGTGGCGGTTTTGCACAATGGAGATATTCATCATTACATAATATGGTATACATCATATTGGAGATTTTTTTTTAATGACTTTCAATCAAAATGAGAGAGCATATAAGATGGTTTTGTCAACAGTAGAAAAAAATTAAGGAATTATTCGATATCAAAAACTCATTTTTAGCAACATTGGTAAATTGGAGGTAAGTGGCAAGCAGCAAAGATATATAACATTAGTTGAATAACAACACCATGGAGAAATATTGATATTCATGTTTCAGTTATTCTTTACAGTGTAACCAAATCTATATGCATTGATTATGTCAATATTTGTATATATCAATATCCAAAAAATACTTATACGAATCCATAAAATAGTTCGAACAAACCGAAGACAGTTTCTTTTTCTTTTCTAAGATTAATAAGCAATTGGTTGATATTCCTGAATATTGAAGGGTATATGCTCAAGGAATGCAGTACTGGTAGACAGAACATCCTAGAACAATATGTATCTGATATTCGTACTCGAGCCATTAGATATTCCTGCCAGCAAAACATCACTTGAAGGTGTTTGAAAGACGAGGCTTAATTATAATATGAGGAGAAAATAAATTAGCAAGCTCACACCTTCATGCATTTTAACTATTTAGTGCAAAAAAACATCTTAACCCTTTACTATGCAAATAAATAATTTCACTCGTATTGCTCAGTTATAAAAAATAGCAGTAATATAGTAATACAGTAAATAAGTGGCAACTATATTTTGGGGTCCAGTGGCCTTACTAGTATATTATATTAGCCGCGTCATGGATCAATAGCATATAATACCTGTCTATGCTTTATATGTTTTTCAATCAAAGTGGATACTGCATCCTTTAATTGAAATTTAGAAATATTCTATCGAATCGTCATAGAGAAAAATTGAGTTAGACTCATCCGGAAATCCGGCAAATGAACTAACCAGATCACTCATTTTGATAGCTTACTCTATGCGGTGACGGAGACAGGTTTGAAGTTCGTCATTCAACTGACAGTTCACCAGTACTATTCAATTCCACCCATTGACTATCGAGGTCTAACTGCTTGGTGCGTAATCTGATGATATCCACACACCGCAGATAACTTCTGAATGTCAATCAGTCTGGAATGCTGAACCATTGAACGTCCGTAGTCTGCGCGTAGAGTTAATATTAATTATTTGTTGAGATATGAGAAATAAATGCTTGTTTGTTTCTAAGGAGTGTTAAACATGCACTAATAAAATTAGAACTCTTCAAACTTTCAAATGCGTTTTTCTCGCACTAGGTAACGGTGACTTGGTTCAAACTAATTCTATGATGTAATGCTAAGTTTATAATTTCAAAAATATTTTCAGGGCATCGTAAATAGTATCGCAGCATAATATTATGACTAAAATAATTCGTAAAAAATCTGAATATTTTTTCGTGGGCACGAAATTAAATGCCTACACATATTCATATGTATTTTGGACACAATGTGAATCACACATCTTCGCGATTTCATTCAAGGTTGAGAAAATATAAAAATATCTCGAACAGTCAAGTATTTATTGTGAGAAATTCGCGAAAAAGTTTCATTTCAAACGAATTGTAGTAGTGCAGAGGCTCCCAACCCCGTGCCCGCGGAACGATTCGGATGTGCCCGCCACTATT
>JAGVSQ010011825.1:0-12003 GCA_022683975.1 Rhyacophila evoluta | reverse complement strand
AACACACCAGTCACCCATACAAATGCACTGTCGTATATATACGACCATACTCCTTTATGAAAAAAAACGCACCGTCGTACATGTACGACCATACTCCTTTAAAGGTTAAATAACTGGGTTCAGTGCTGCTTTGGAGTACTACATTGTCAAACTATGTTCATGTATGTGTGGGTAGTGCTGTCAACTTAATCTTGTGTTTGTAAAAAATTTGTTGTTTGCATCATTTATCAGTTGTGACTCAAAATAACTCATTTCTCAATTTCATTAATCATACGGCCACTATATACTATATTTGTTAAATTTTGTAAATGTTGAGACGCAAAAATTATTTTAGTCTTCTTGTATCATGGTGAACAGCAATCATACATCTTGCTTTGACCTAACTCTTATAACATTGAATGTGAATTATTTTCAGTTACTGTTCCTACGTATGTGCTCGGGCCATGTATTCCAGAGCATGAATTTCTTTATCCCGAGGAAGAAGGTGCCGAAATATGCCCGAATGTTACATACCTAGGTCAGTGTAAATATAACATTTATATTGCTAAAATTATTTGAAAATTTCACTTATCAGATCTGATCATTGCATCTCAGGGTTACTATAATAAAAAATTCAACAACCGTCTGCTTTTTTATATATAAAGATTTATAACAATTATTATTTTTGCTCTTGATTCTTAGCTATCAGTACAATCAACTCCTTTTTTTATATGTTTCACACATAAACTGTGCATAGAAAAATTGCTTTCTATATGCTAACAGCATTGTGGTTCAGAAAATCGTGTGAACACGTAAAAATAAAAACCTAGTAAATATATTCTAAAAATAGATCGTGATATCATGTTTACGTGCTCTGCTTTTGGCTATCAACTGACTATTGTTTACTTTTTTTTAACCACTCTCATTAGCATTAGTATAAGGCCCTACACCATGTGCAATTCCACTGGTACGCAATAATGTGCAAAATTGAAAATATGTAACACAATAAATAAATAAATAAAACAATTATTGTTTCTGGGAATTGTGTTAGGAAAAATAATTTGTGTAAAAATAAAGTCAAAACATGTATTTCTTATTGAACAGTAAAAAAATATGCCTAAATAGTTTTTGGTAGTTTGAGAATATAATCAATCAAGTTATTTATTAGATGGGTGCACTTATGACTATCGTGTATTTGAAATCCATTCCAAATGTGAAGCATATGTAACTCCAAAATGTAAAGACTCATGTTGACATTTCTTAACCTTTAAACATAGAAGTGCATATATAACACAGAATCAATATTTTATTTTGACCTATGTAGGTAAAAGAGGTCTTTATACCACAAGTTCTGGCTTGAGAATAGCATATCTCAGCGGATCTCAATCCAAAGATGACAAAAAGTCTTCACTATCCTCATTCACTGGTGTGGACTGCTGTGCTGTGAGGGATGCGTGTTTCCGTGGACAACCTGAGTATCGAGGCATAGATATTCTTATCACATCAGACTGGCCTGCTGATGTTCAGAATTTAGAAGAAAAAAAGGTGATGATTTAAACTACATATTATCCGGGTGATACACAATAAAATTTCAGTGCAATAATTTTATATACTAATTAAACCGGCTAACAGGTAAACATCATCATGACGTTTGTAAATTATCAATTATTTTTGTTAGTTTATATATTTTTATCTATAAAATTATTTAATTTTCAAAATCACAGTCTTCTTTTATGAAAGTTAACTAGCAAATGTGAAATGAAATGATGAAGAAGTACATGAAAGTTGTGTTATTATAGTTAGGAGCAACAATTTATGAAGAAGAAGTAAGGTCAAAGAATGAACTACTGAATTGAGTTGTTACTTTATGGTATATCAATATTATTATGAACTTTTTGATAATTTAAGTCACACAAAATTTCTTTATATATGTTTATATTGTTTTGTTGTTTTCTAAATATTTCGTTAATTGATTCTGTATAAAAAATACATCATGCATGTTTTGTGACACAAATTAGTTCATAATGTAAACATATGCATTGATACGTTTGTGTTCTTGATTACTCATGAAATAGCTCGCACTATTTTTTTTTTATATTTGTTTCAGGTAGATTTAGGAATTGCCAGCAGCTCTGTTTTAGTTGCATGGTTGGCAATGCACATTAGACCAAGATATCATTTTGTATCATCGCCAAATTTATATTATGAACGTGCTCCTTACAGGTATACTAGATGACACTATTTAAGATTTTTATTACGTAATGTGAAATAAATTTCTCTGCTTTATACAGATTTTCAAGCTGGCCCCATGGCATATGTATTTTTTTGTGGAATGTCAACGGTCTATAATAGGCTTTCTTAACCATTTTTTAACCACTTGACACCATTAATTACAATTTTTTTTTATACAATACTTAGCGATTCTAGTAATTCATTGATATCAATTAATATTTTTGGGTTTTAGTCATGTCTTTACAGGTCAGTTATCAGTCATATTTTAATTTTCCTATTGCATGCACCAAAGCCAGATTCAACTCACTAAAGTTGAAAACCATTTCAAACAACATAAACAATTTCAGATAAATTTTTAGAATATGGCTTTTTAGCAATATTTAACAGTCAATTTTCTCAATATCATATGAACTTTTTATTAACTTGTTTTTTTTTTGAAACATTATTTGATTTGCAAAACAGTTTCAGTAATAGTTTTTTCAGTGCATTATTTGGATGTGATCTTATGTATCGTATGTTTATAGAAATCATAACAGTCAACACAACAGTCGAGAACTTGCTACTCGCTTCATCGGAGTATCACCTGTTGGTAATGATAAAAAACAAAAGTGGCTTTACGCTTGTTCTCTGCAGTCAATATCGAAGATGCGCATGATGGATTTACTTCAAGGAACAACTGATGAAACACCATGTCCCTACGATGAAAATTTACTTGCACAAAAAACACCTGGAAACATTGATAAGGTAATTTATATAACACAAAACCTAGTTTTTACGATAATGAAATAAGAGAGAATATATTACTTATCATTCTACAATATTGTAAACTTTATCATTTAGTAGTAAATATTTTTGCAGCGAAGAATTCTGTTGAGATAATAGAAAATCACACTATTTGATAAATTACTGTAAGTAACTTTCATACCATCATTACATTTCAATATCAAAAATGGTTCTGTTGATTAAGAAATTAACTAATACTTAATAACTATTGAGTTCTGATCACATTAATTGAAACTTGAAATTTCTGTGCCAACAAAATATTGTCTCGATAACCATGTTTTATTAGTAGAGGTTTGTAGGTTCAAGTTTTGTTATTGCATAAAAATATTTTTTAATGCAGCACCACATCTAGCAATCTATTCGTTTGACAATATATCCGTGGTAAGTATTCACATTGTGGATATCCATATTTGATTAAAATTATTAAAAAAATAAAAGAAATGTGAAACATTAGATTGAAAGTTATATCTGAAACAAGGTGATTTAATTTATTGATGCGCATCAACATTTTTGTCTTTTGATTTCAGTATAACGGAAATGGCCAATTCTTTTATGATATGGAATCATCAGATAATCAAGGAGGTTTCAAAAGACGGCACAAGGGGGATGGTAACCAAAAGGAAAGAAAGAAACCAGAATTCGATCAAGGTATTGAAACCAAACCCTTTTGTTCTAATAATTATTTCATTCCATTTAATTTACGTGTTGAGAATATTACAAATTATTAATTCAATGCATTCACAACATGACATACAAAAGATTGTAATTATATTATACAAAATATGATAGCCAATATGAGAAATTACATGATAAAAACTACAATATACACCAGTAAAATTAAAGACAGTTGATTAGAGCGATTAATATTTCAAAGTCAGCTACTCGGCAATATTGGTGATTCCACATTTGCTAACTTTTTGTTAATGAATGAGGGGTGTGGGTAATACTCTGACCTCAGAACAGAACTGATCAAATTATAAGGGATGCCTACTTTAAAAAGGCTGTTTGGCACATGCATTCTGTCAGTACTGCTATGCAGTAGCAAATCTTGGCACCTAACAAAAGCTCAGAAGAATTGTATAGTGAAAACAGATGCTTGTGTCGGATACTAGGGTGAAGTGGTCTGACTTCATTAAGAATTTGAAGATAAGGGAGCGGATAGGGAAGCCTCCTGTTATACTAAAAGTCATGCAGCGGCGCTGGAACTAGTTGCGCCTTGTACTACAGATGCCGCCAGAGAGCCTGGATTTTGCTTGTCTCTTTTTCCTACCAGTGGGAGCAGATATAACAGAGAGTGATTTCTTAAAGGAATCTGCAATATAAATCTTTTGTTACAATTGATTGCAAATAATTGCAAGGTTCTTGTTGAAAATTTGGCTGTATTAATATGAAATACATTAATTTTAGGTACATGCTGGTTTTGCTTATCATCACCGACTGTTGAAAAACATCTTGTCATCAGTGTTGGAGAACATTGCTACCTTGCTTTGGCTAAAGGGCCACTGACGCCCTATCATTGTCTCATATTACCGGTAGCTCATCATCAGGCTACTACTCAGGTATAATTTTATATAAAATATTATTTAGATTCTTAGATATAATATAATATTACCATAATTAACACATTCATTAATTTTTCATACAGAATACATGCTTATCTTGCAAAGTCTTAAACACAACCAAAATAATATTGAATGAAGCTTAGTGTATTCTTCTATTGTATTCTTTAATTAATAAATTGTAATTGTATAGGCTCCGGATGAGGTAAATGATGAAATAAAAAGATTCAAATCAGTTCTAAAAGATTTCTTTCAATCAATGGATGATCTTGTGGTATTTTATGAAAGGAACTTTAAGACGTCACATCTCCAAATCCAATGTGTTCCAATTCCTAGAAGAGTCGAAGGTGAATTATTGGAACTTTTTCAGGTATGCAGTCTCTTTCATTTGTTAGTATTTTATTTGGAAGAAGAACTATGTAATGGTGAATCCTCATAAAAATTCTTTGAAGATGTCGAATGATGTTGCTATAACATATTATTTTTCATCAGTAAATAAATTTGATATGAAAAATATTGTTATAAATCTACATTGAAACTCGGATTCTTCGTTTTTTAGCATTTAAAATCAAACAATGACCTTTCGAATTTAATAACCTTTCTGACATCAAATCTATCTATATTAGTATATCTTCACTTTTTTGAGTCGCAACCCAAATTAGAGTAATGGTTTCGGTTTCGCGACCCAGGATTATATGAATAAAATAACATATAAAACAAACAAAAAATATGTACGCATTCTATCCTCAACTTTTGGATCTATAAATTTGTTACAAATGGTCTCATTTATTTGAAATAAATTATAGAGTATATTATTATTTTGAGAAATTTTTATCTTGAGAATATTTTGTGACTCATTAAATATACCAAACGAACTAATTTTGTGTTAATTATTGCATTTTTCACCATCCTTTTCACTGCTGTCATTAGTTGCATCACATAATGACTCGATTTTCATGATGCCACAGGTGGCTAGCCTGATGTCACTGAGTATAGGCCATGATTTTTTTTTACCTACAAGACAACAGTGAGACATGAGAGGCATTTTATTTTGCTTAAAAATTATTCACTGAAAAATTAACACTGACCAAACAGCTAGTAGATAGTATGCTCAGTAAGTGAGTCAGTAGAAGTATCATTACGAGCAAAAAGATAGCACTTATAGATGGAGCATGCAGACTTTCAGTATCAGTTTTTTGTATGCGTGGGATAGCTATAGCAGCTGAATATAATTGCACATAGTTTTGAGTGGGATTACAAAACTTCAATAAAAACTATATTGTGTGACAGGACCATAATTGTAAGATGGTTGATCCGGAATAACGAATGTGGTATTATTTAACATTGTTCATATGGATGTTTGGCTGGGACCATTAAAATAAACTCCCCCGCTAGGTTAACATGCATATTTCAAAGTTGGAAGTTAGAGGTTTGTATCACAGCTACAGAAGTTTAAAAATTAATAAAACCAATCAACTTTTTAAACAAGCATGATCTAAAAAATAATCTATAGGGACTTTTACGATGTAAAGGAGTGTATAATGAATGTTCAATTATAGCTATCATAACATATATCTTAAATTATTATTCTTTGCAGGATGAGGCTGGCATCCAAGGTGTGCAATTAGATCCATTACCAGCACATTCAGATCTCTGTCAAATTGCTGCATCAGGAACTCCATACTTCCATGTTCAGTTACCTTCTGGTGAACAACTGTTTACTCGTACTAAGCATAACTTTCCATTACAATTTGGGAGGTAAGATAAACCATATTTTTCAGTCCTGACATTATTTTAAATAAAGTAATAAAGCATTCTGGGTTTTATCAGTCGATATATATGTAAACACATTATAACATTTCTGATTACAGAGATGTCTTATCAAGCACTCCAATATTAGACTGCGAGGACAAGGCCGATTGGAGATCATGTCAACTGTCTAAAGATGTAGAGATTGAATATGTACAACAGTTTAGAGAAAAATTTGAACCTTACGATTTCACTGTAGAAGATAAGGACTCTTAGGTGGTAAAATTAGGTTTTTTGATGTATTATCCGTTTCCATCACAGCAATTGAAGATTTTGTAAGGATTAGTCGTTGCCATGGTACCCATGAGACGTTATCTATATGCATAATTATATGAACAGTTTTGGAACTTTGGAAATTTGGAACCTTTGTATGTATATATTGAATTGTCTAATTTGGCTACATCATCTAGGTTTCTCTCTTTGGCTCTCCACTAATTTGGTAGTGTGGATGATAATATGTGACTCAACTATAGATAATAACGAGGGAAACCGTAGAACCAGTCTAGCCATATGTCATTGGCATATAGGTGGAGATCCATATGCTCTGCCTTGCAACGAGAACGGGTGACATACCTACATTTGGCGCCATTAGTCAACCACGGCATTAAAAATATGTTCATATTGTATATTTTTAATCAGACTCGTTTTATGATGAAAACTGATTCTTTTTAAAAGATATATTTGGTAATCAAATTTAAAATAATTTTTTGTAAGAAAATTCAAAGATGCATTTGAAATTATTATTTTATTGTCGAGTAACAAATAAAATTATTATATGATAACATTGTTTTTTCATTTCCTATTTTTAATAATTTCTTTTAATACAGACAATATAACCTTAAATTAGGCGTATCTATGATATAACACCAAAGTACCTGTGATGATTTTTGATGAAATATTTTCATAAACTTCAGCTTTGTTGTGGCAATTTAACTTAATAACCTAAATGGGACATTCAAATTATTATGACCAGTTTTATCCCTTTGATTTTTCGCACATCACCTCACATTAATATAAAAATATTAAATCAGTAAAAGATAACAGTGTCATTTATTTTTTTCTATAAACGATTTCTGGCCAATTTATATACATACAAATTAATTTGTCTGTGACAAATACAATTATAATGAGACAATGACTATCAAACAAGGAATCGTTGTAAATGGTTTTTTTTAATTTCATATGGTTTTTTTAGATTTAAAATGAGTATGTTAAATTATAGGTACTCTTTGTTATCCGGCTTATTCAGATAATGTTGAAATTGTATTTATAGCAAATTGTATTATATAATTAATAACTTTATTTACTTTTAAATATTACTTCATGCGAGAAATCATAAGTCTGTGAAGGAAATTAAATAATAATGTATACATGCAAAGAGAATTTTTTCAAGGAAGTAAATAAATAGCGTGGAGCGATTTGGGTTAGCTAATTGGGATAAATTATCTATATTTTGTATATCTACCGTAGTTGGGATTAGCCATTTTTTTCAATTATACGGGCCCCTTCTCCCCAGTATTAGCATGTATAATTGTGAGTATTGTATTTGATGTTAAGAGAAATTTACGTTGATTCCTTGTTGCTTAGTATAACCGAGTTTGAATAATATTGCAAATAATTTGGTCAGATAACCGATAATTTAGTAAAACCGTATCTTTATGTTTCTTAAACGATATCTTACAAAAAAAACATTCTCACAACAGATTTTTCAAATTCATCGGATACAAGATACAAATAAATTATTGATTATTATTGTAGATACATAAAATTGTCTGCATTTCTATTCTAATTATTTATTTTGGCAGTGAAGGGGTGTTCAAATAATTACATCAATCTTCTTGTCTTGTGTGTAAATTACATGTACAGATTAAAGTATAAAAGTTTAACTTACATCGTTGATATATTATTTGGCATATGATAATAATAAATACAAAACCTAGAAAAAGATCACAAGAAATTCAATACTTTCACAGAAAGTAAAGTTAAAATACAGGAACACTAATGATTTTGACGAGTGCTCGCATATAACGATTATTGAATGTTACACAATTGATAGAATAATGATACCTTATAATAAATTATGAAAAATTCGAAACTTGTATTAGGTAAAAAAAAATATAAATATGAAAGATGATTTTTTTTATATCTAACGGTTACTCAGACATAAGTATCCATTGACGGTAGATAAACCGGCCTAGATACCCTTAAAATATAGTATGAAATTGTGTTTTAACTTATATATTACAACTCGATGACTTCAATTATTGAGTTAAACAATATATTTTACGTAATTTGATTTAGTATTTCCAGTTTTTCATGAATGATTTATATGTATTAGCTTTTCAAATAATAAATTCATGTTTGACCCAAGTGAGTTGTATTTTTTTCATTCCTCTTTCTGTAATTGAAATATTTTATATTTAATATAAATAAATTGAAATTGTATAAATATATGTATAGTACTGTTACTGTTTCGTAGTCTATAGAAATACATATATTCATTTCATTTATAAAATAAATTATTATGATTAGTAATTAGATATTCAGTAAAATAATATGTCCATCCTCTGTAAACTTTTGATAAGAACATGAGAAACAATATTATCGTACAATTTTTTTTCTTGGTTAAAAGTCTGATTCGAAGATGTATTAAATTTACCTTCAGAAGCAATCATAATATTTATTTCTTGTGTATTGATAAAGTATTACAGAATTAAATATAATATTTACATTTTTAGTATCTCTTAGATCTATTCTAAAAAATAAAAGCATAAAAAACTAGTATGAAAATACATCTTATGCATATTGTGATTAATATTTTAGTGATTGGGTGGGAAATACGTTTTTTAATTTTTCAGGGTCGGATAAAATGTTTATTGTCTATGTTAAAACTTGTCATGTCTTCAAGTTAATATCCAAGTTTAAAGTATATTGATGCAAGAATCAAAGATGTCCGCCATATGTTGTTTAGATTAGAATGTTATTCACAGTTTATAGAATTTCTATCGCCTGGATAAGGTTCAGTAATTTAGATATAGTATGGTATATAAACAGTGTAATAACAAGATTTTATGTATATATGTTATGAATATTTCTAATATTTACCAACAAAATATTACTCATGTTGACATTCACAATCACCCATTTTAATATACATAGCTGGAAACGGTGTTTATTCAATCAGTAACCTATTTATGAAAATTTATTTTACAAGACAACTTATTTTTTCATATATAGGTAACGTAGTGTCTTATTCCATAGAGATTCTGAAAACTTGGATTTTTTATTTTGAAGTATTCAATAATCCGTTGTGATACTAGTAAAAAAATCATTTTAGTTTTGCCTCGCTTATTATTTTTAATCCTGCATTTTGCGAAAGGGAGGGAAATTTTTTGAATTAATTCAATACATTAAAAAATACTTAAATATAACATTCTTTTATTAACAGACATCAATTTTTATGATATTTAGGCTGGACTGAATTTAATTCCGTCAATCTATTATTATTAAACATATTATAAGATTAAGTCTTTACAGAAAAGTTTTGCCACGTAATGATTATTTTATAAACCGAATAATAAAAATGGTGGTTATGGTAGCCAGAAAATCAACCGTTTCATTTCATAATAATTTATGTTAATATACTTTTTACCATTAATCGAGACACTTTATACAAATACACAACTTTTGACTTAGAATATTTTTTGTTGTTGATTTTAATGCACAACGTTATAACCTTTATATAAAATCTACTTCAATTTATTTTGTTATTAACTTTTAACATGATCAACATGAGATATCTATAGTATTATAATAAATATTATTTTATATGTTTTAACATTGTATATTGTCAAATGATTAATATTTATCATGCGGAGTTCATAAAAATGATTCCAGAAAATGTGAAATACATAAAAAGACAGATAGCTTTAGTACAGTAGGGTTCAAATTATCCAATCTAAACGGATTCACATAATGAATAGTTGTACAACCAAATTTATTTATAATCCGTAACTACCAGAAATCTGATACCTTGACTACAAAGAAACAGTACTGCGTATTTAAAAAAACAATTGTAGCTTTATAATGTTTTCACTTCAATTAAAATACTTCTTCAAAATCAGCATTTCACAGTATTTTTTAACATACTTTTATGTATAATATTATTTATATAGCTGACGATAGCTGGATAATCCAAAATGTTGGATAATAAGTACTCTACTGTTGAAATATTGACAAGTAAAAATTAAATGAAAAAATATAGTGTATTATATCTTACATTAATTTACACATGTATAGAAATTAATTCAAAATACAATAATCATTTACCATTGTATAAAATTGTTGAAAAATTCTTCAAACATGCATTCGTTAAAAGTTAACGAACTGAAAATAAGTTCAATCCTAAAAAATTCCAATAGTCACAATAATAATAACAGAATGATAAATAAATAGCCTTAATAATAAATAGTTACTTAATTGTAATTTAAAAAATCACTTAGAGGCAATTATTAGAAATGATAGTTTTATAATATTAAATTGTTCAGTCATATAGTTGATATTAGTTATTAAATAACTAACCTTCAAAATTATAATTAATAATTCGTTTGTATTTTTATATGCATAGTATTTTTTTGGTTATTAACACTAAAATAAAAGGAGATTAATCTTTTGGTTACGATATTTAACACTGCATTGTTTGATCTTATCATTCAAAACACTCCCATAGTCAAGGCACAAAGACCGTCATTTGTGGAGAGAAACTTTTGTTTAAATACAGATGAAAAAATTGTGACAAAAGTTGACAACAAAAATCATACGACTGATCTACAAATATTGAGATAATTACAATGTAAAAAAGAATGTTTTGAAAAATTTTCTCATGATTTCCACCTAATCCAAGCTCTGCCTGCTGCAAATGTGTCAACCATAAATATATTTCATTGCAAGAATAAATTAGAAAATTATTTATTAATTTACATCTGCCGATTAACAATCAGTGGACGAAATGAATGAAAATGATGTCTGTGTTTTATTAGATGCCTACACGAGTATTTATCTATATTGGATATGTGGCTTTAGAGGTTGGTGTGTGATGCATATTTGAGAGTTTGAGGAAAACTTGATAAAAAATATCGTATTGAACTTACTCTCTTTTTTCCATATGAATTAATGGGAAATGTATTTTCTACCCTCTTAGAACGGCAGAAACAACATAAAAAAAAATTGCTTTAATTTTAAAAATTAGTGTTCTATTATCTGAATCACATTTTGCAATATTTCGTCACAGTCGCTTTTAATTAGCAGTATGATATTTTATACAACATCAATTTACTCAAAAGTCATGTCCGTTTTTTAAAAGATTAGTTGTAATCGAATTGTGTAAGGTATTGTATTGTCAATTATTGTGTAGGTAACCAGATACATATATGTACACCTAATAATTTTGATACCTTGATGTCTGATAAAAATGAGAATAAGTTGTAATTGATTAAAACTTATTATTAACCCTTAACACTCGAGTGCCGCCACTATGGCGGCACGTCAAAAAAGTCATTTTTTAAATATATTTAGCAATTTTTACACTGCGATTTCAATCAAGTTAGAATGAATAATAGTAGGTTATTACATTTATTTGAGA
>JAGVSQ010011824.1:0-12004 GCA_022683975.1 Rhyacophila evoluta | reverse complement strand
AGTGGATATCTTCACAGTGTGTAGGTCCATATGCTCCACGTTGGGAGCGAACATGGTTTAAAAAAAAATGTTTAACATTCTATATCTATGATTGGCGGACTTATTAGAATGACTCCATTTTTGGTGAAAAGTGTTTGATGAAACGTTCTCTTTTAAATTTGGACATATTAGAATAATTTCGCTTTGGAAATACATACCTCATTCTTGTAACATACTCGTATTATAACAAAGCCTTATACAAACTTATGAATACATTGAAGTAACATATGATGTTACAGTAATTGTAAAAAATACGTTAAATATAATATAAGATAAATATATTTGAAAAAAAATACAAAAAATCAATGAAATATACAAATTTAAGCGTATGTTAAAAGTTATAAAGTATTTTATTTTATATTTGAAAATGTTTTTATCATTTGGCTGGCTATTCAATATCTTAATATAAAGTACTGAAGTTCAAATAATTTATCAATAATGACTTGTATTTCGATAAAGTACTTGATTTATAGAACCTTTTTTTAATCATTTGAAGGAATAGGTCTTTTCATAAATGAATTATTCTCAGTCATCATTTCGTAAAATTATTTTTAGTTTATCCTAGATATTTAAGTGTTTTTTTTAGTTCTTCTTGTGAATATTTAAAGACTAGGATGTTGGTAATAAATAAAATATGTACAAAAACCGACTCATACATTATTCAGGAGAAACTACATTAAGAGCTTAATACGGTATCATACATTATAAATACAATCTCGTCTACAAAGCTTGGATAATTTGAATTTTTCATTTTAAAAAGAGACATCTTCTCAAATAACTTTTGTATACAACAATTTGTATACAAAATATGAGATACTATAAAATGCACATGAACCTCTTCAGTATGAAAACATAATGGCCATAGGACATATCGATATCTTAATCTTCAAACCAAGTAACTCCACTTACCGTCGAAAAAAAATTATGCCATTTTATTCAGCTTTAATTTTTGTATCGCACATAGAACACACAAAATTGAATAAGAAATTAAAGAGGTAAAATTACCCGCACACTCCAGCCAAATATATACAGTAACATACACCGAAGTTTTTTGTTGCTCCTTAATATTTTACGCAAGTGGAGTTGGCTGATTTGCAGATTAAGGCATCGATATACAATACCATTGAACATCTTAATTCCCATGTACCCAAAGATGCGATAGTGGCTGTTTAATGAATTAATAAATTAGCTAACATTAAATTCAATCAGTCAAAATTGTCAAAATAAATCGTACCAATAAAGGTTTTCTTCGTTGAATTAATCATTTTCATATTGTGGAGATTCATATGTTCCACTTTCGGAACGGGCATGGTATATATTTTATTATATTAAATATGTATATATCAACTATGAAAAGAAAAAAGAACGTAACCGTTAATTTTTCAAAATTTAAATTATTTTTTAATTATTTTTTTTCGATAATCACAATATTTAAAACTATTTTTTAAATTAAAAATATGCGAATTCTCCTAAATCAATTAATTTAATCAGCTATTCGAATTATTTTAATATCTATTAAAAGTCAAATAATACAAAATAAGTTCGAGAAAAATAATGGTAGGAACAGAAAGATGATATTCCAAAGTAGATTTCATTCATAGACTGATCAATGCGTGTAATCGCTCACTATACTCCCTATCTTATTCTCTGAGACGTAATAACATCATACAAATAAACTATCAGTCCTTTCCAACACGCATAAAAACACTATTCAACATACTCACGCATATGCCGACCCTAGATTTAATATAAACGAATTATTTATATCAATAATGATAATTATCTTGAAATTTTAATGGTTTTATGAAGAAAATTTTAACTATGAAGACCTATAAAATAATAATTGGATGAATGATTTAAAACAATATTAGCACTGGCCATTCACTATATATCACAAGGTAAGCAGTGTTAATTTGAATCTATGAAAATTTGAATAGAAAGTTCAAATAAATCCTTTTCAATTTCAATGAAAATCAACCACACAAATACATGTGGTATTTTATTTTCATCGCGGTATAGGTTGCTAAAATTATTACGTACAGTTTTATGTTATCAATTTTAATTGGGTTTGCAAACAAAACACTTTCGGTACAATTGAAACTGTTGAAATTAACTTGAAGAGGTCCGGAAATACAGATTCAAAATAGCTGCATTGTTATGGAAACGTTAGCAGAACAAAGCTTAGAACCACAATTAAAATACCTAGTCACCGCACTATGCAAATAGTTGATAAACTAGTTAGGTCTTAGTAAATGATGCAAATAAATTTATGATACCGTAATGAGGCAAGTTTGACGAGAAAATTTAATGCCTCTGACATTCTCCATTGTGCTTTGACGAATAAAATTATGGAATTATTTAATGCAACTAATTAAAACAAATATAATCTATTACGTAAAGTATGTTTGAAAATGTTCATAATTTTTTTTAACTAGAAAACTCCGTTAATTTGGTTTCTTACATATCATATGCGTGATTATGATCGAAATCCATATAAATAACCGATAAAAAATACGTTACTTGGTAAAATATCTCGTAAAATAACATAATAATTCATTGTACACTACATAGACTGTGAAAAGGAAAAAGTACGAAGCCCTCGGTTTTTTTCAATAATCACAATGTAGACAACTTAATACACGTTCTGTAAAAAGATACAAGCTGCAAATGCCGTGTAATTATCTAAGTTTAGCTTTAAGTTTAAAAACAGGATGGCTTCTCAAATTTTAAGCCAGAAAAGGAGACTTCCACATCATCAATTTTATTGATTTTCTTAAATAGCTTATTAAAATAATATTAGATTGGGTATATAAAATATCAGTTTAAGTCTTCATGCACTTTTAAGTTGTGTCTATTTAATATTTTGACTTGAGCACGAAATCTACGTTTTTTGGGCCTACTGCTTTGTTGTACACTGCATAGTCGATATTATCATTTGATAATCGATAAACTTCGTATGAAATCGTCCATGTTCGGTATCGAATAAGCAAGCATTGTTAATATTCGGGTGAAATCGGATGTGTTGGGAATCACATATAAATAGTCATAAAAACAATGGACCGAACAGGTAACTGGATTTTTTTTTGAGTTGAACGTTTTATTGTCAATCAGGATAATAGTATAGAATTATTTTCTAAGAAAAATTATAAGTGCCACAATAATTAATACATATTATTATTTTAATAAAATGTCTATTAAATAGTAATTATATACATTTGTATGGAATAATTGAAGGGGGTATTTCCGAAATGAGCGCATTCTATTATGCCAAAAAGTAAATGAGAAGATTTTAAACCAGTATTTTTGAATGAGACAACCACTTAGCATACAAACCAGTAGAAAGAATCAATTTCAAAAATATTAAAAAAAAGAAAAAACATTCAAAAACATAGTATGCGGTTATTTTAAAGAAAAATTACGTGTTAAGTGTTCACATTAGTAATATTCTCCACAATTTAATTATTTGCTCTCAATATTAAACAAAGACTGCAAATTAATAGGGCCAGAATCAATGTTATAATTATTTACAGAACGATTTTACATTCTGTGTTTATAAGTATTATTATATAATCAACTGATTCGAATAAAATTTATATTCAAGCGACAATCTCTCGGAAAAATTAGCGACAATGAACATTATTGGACGGCCAAATTACGGAATATTCAGTGCATTTGAACATTTTATTTTTAGACCAATTTGCTCACTGGTCCAAGCAAATTGCAAAAGAAAAACGTTATCCAGAAAACAAACAACAACAGAGTTGTGTTAACCTTTTTTGAATAACCTTTATCACACATTGACTAGACGTTTATTTTTGTATTCATCAATGACGCATGTTTATCAAACGCCTACTACGAAATTTTCCGATAAATATTAATTGCTGGATAATTTTCGTCTAATCAATTATTATACTTGACTGAATGAGATAAGTATGTGGGTGTAGTTATTATCTATTCTATTCTAAGCATAACAAAAATAATCACGCATTGTTTTGATCTTATATTTTATCTTTTAATCCTAATTGAAAAAAAATCGCAATTATACGGTATTTGTGTGTAAAAAAAATTGTAAGTAAACCTGTATTAATTTTATATTGTTAACTATCACGAAATCGTATAATATTTAAGTCTTTTCAGCAGCTGAGATATAAGCGGGTGCGCTTTGGTACCGGAAGCTGCAGATTCAAATCACACAACTGCTGTATGTTAAAAACTACATACTACAGGCAATCAATTCTCATATCAAATAAATCTGTCAAATAAGTTTTATCATTTTGAATATCAATATATTTTATCTCTTGAGTTGACAGCTTTGAAGTGAAGTTGCATACTTCAATTTAAAAGGCTGCATTATTTGTGACTGGATAAATATTTTTAAAAATCCAACCAAGAATCAACATCGGCTCAAAGATTGGCCGGCATCTGATTTTCATTTAATAACAATAAACCAAAATATGTTTCAAGCATTGGAGTTTCATTCGATTTGATACTGAAGCGACATGGTATAAAATTATTACGAGAGAGTATACTATAGCCAAATAAATGTAAATCAACTTTAAATCCTGATGAAATTTAGAATTATATCCAATTTTCTGGTATTTCTTATTTAATTTGAATACCCAATGAATGCTTATTTTTCAAAGTATGTACAACTATGTTCACATCGGTAAATACATATGGCTGTAAATTGGTTATTTAAAATATAATTGTGCATGTATTTAAATGTTGGACGTCAAAAAATTATCTGACAACTAATGTTACGCAAGCACATTTTTTTTTTTTTTGTAATTACGAATATTGCTATGGTTCATACGCTTTAGAGCAAATATTTTAAAACCACACTTTTATCAAGATAACCGGTCATATTATATATGATAATGGGAACACTAATTTAAAATCAGTGGCGGCTCGTAGCTAAAGTTAGTGGGGGTGCTGCTCCAAAAAAAATTAGCCTTTGTTTTTAAATAGTGTAAAAGCACACAAATATGTATAAAAAGAAACTTGATAACATCCTAATAGAATCGAATAGAATAGTTAAAAGGCGGATAATAATCTAATTCTACACTTTATCACATTAAAAAATGTGTTATACGACTTTTAAGAACACACGCGGAGTAAAAAACTACGTTCCACCAGCACGTCACAGACGGCACTGCGGGAGCAACAGTGCTTTCTATATCTCACAGCCTCGCGTGCAGCTAGCTATGTATGTATGCGCACAACAATTAAACACGACGTCGCTCGAACTGTGAAGCGCACAGTTTCATACAAATATTTTTATATCTATTTCATAAACTGGGAGATGGCTGCTGCCATTAGGCTTAAAGAATCTATATTGCATAATTATAGAGGAAGAGTTAAATAAAAAAAATTCATCATATCAAATTTTCGAAAATTTCAAGTGGAAGTACGGGGTGCTGCAGTTCCACAATGCTTATACGTGAGCCGCTACTTTTGAAATTTATGAGCTTAGTCATTGAATTAAATCTTGAATTAAGCTCATTGAGTCAAAAGCTTAATCATTATTAAATACTATATTCATAAACATATATACAATTGTATAGACTATGAAAAAAAAATCAACCACTTTTATTCATTAACGCAATATTTATTTAATAATGAGAAAGGAAAAATAACCAAAAATTTTCAATTAAACTGCCCTCCCTTCAAGGATTTCCTTTGTCCAAACAAAGTCCTAAAATATCTGTCAACAGAAAGAACGGAAGGCATTAATCAAGCTGTCACAATAAGGTAAATATTTATACGTAAATTTTCGAGGTGAAATATTTTTTATTTGTAATAAATGTTTAAATGATTGGTTGATATATTATGAAACGTAATCCATTATGATATGACATTTAATGGGACAGTTTTTTGTAAACATACGGCACATTACTTTAATTATAAAAATCAAATTAATTTAATTATTTTATAAAATAATATGACAAATTAAAACCAATGATATTAATTGTTATTAATAATAAATTACTGCTTTTATATTCTTGTTATTAATTATTATTAATTACTACTGTGATTTAATATTATTGAAACTCTTAAATTCAAAAACACTTACTGTGTTGATGTGATGTAATAATAAAAATATATTATTTACATGTTTAAAAGTATTTCTGTTTAACATGCATAACACTTAAAAATATGTTTTATATTTTTCTGTTGTACGAACTATAGCATAAAGTATATTGTAATGCACTTTATAATACACATAAAACTACTTAACAATTGTAACTAATTGCCAGACTATTACAAAAGTGGCTCTGTCCTAGAATTTCGACCGCATTTGACCACACAATTTGAAATGATGTGCCACGAAAATGCAGGCAACACGTAACAATGAAATATAAAACCACACGTCAAATATAATATAATCGTCGACCTAGACTGTCGCATTTGCGGCGACCGTAGATGACACAATTATACTAAATCTAAAACGTCACATTAACCAACTCGTTCGTAACTTATACAAAAAAAAAAATCAAAAACATTATTAGAGAGATGCGAAGAACGTATTTTTATTTCAATTTTATTACTGCTTTTAAATCTACATTATTCATCATGAGAAATTGACTACTTGACAAGAGTGGACTAAGTATCTTAACTTGTTCAAATTTTCAATATTTATCGACATGTTGATTCATACATACAAGAAACTGTATAAAACTGGTAATCACATGATAATGTTTCTTGTATGCACGAGTCAAAGATAGATACAATTGTGTTTAAAATTTGTCAAACTTAAGGGGGCTACACACTTTCAAGTTTGCATGCATAATCATTTGTGTATGATCATTACTTTTTTTCCTGAAAACGAAAAATCTACCAATCCTAAGTAAACCTACGTGTATTTGATATAAACTATAAGACCGGCCATCTATCGACATAAACTGAAATAACAAATAAGCCATTCATTGATATGGGATGCTTCAATTATTGCTTGATATTTACCATGCTCGATTTGACCAGCAAAATGTATCGAGGATTTTGAAAGTTGATGGTTTATATTACATAAGTTTATGTTGAATTAAACCGTATACAGATAAGTTTATTCTCAATAAATATGTCTAATTAAAAATAAGTCTCGCAAATCCAGAAAAGTGGTTTTAATTTACCAATAAATCAGGCGTAAATCTAGTATATTGAACATTATCTTAATATGAAATTATTTCTTGCTAGACATTTTTAAATACAAAATCGTTATCAGTCAGTCACTCAATTTATTGATTATCCAAGTTATGTATACTATGTACATATTATTTTAATGTATTAAAATAATGATATATTTTTAATTAATCTAAATCCAAAACCTATGGATGCAGAATGATCGACAAATACACAAATACAAATTTGACTGATTTTATTATAATTATAATTAATACTAGTAATATTTACAACGTAGATTTTTGTATTGAAAAAAATGAAAATTTTGTAGTTTGATAAAAAAGAAACCAAATTGACATCATACATTCACTGACTCGACTATGGAAGAGAAAAAGGATGTAACTCACAAAGGAGGTACAAGTATCGACTATATAACGATTTTTAACGAAAATGAGTAAAAATATTCAAATTTGACAGGTAATCATATTTTAAACTAATTTGTTTATATACAACAGTGAAGCTAAATTTAGATACTAATTCGTATTTTCAGCTTAAACCCTTCAAATATAACGTGTTATAAGTTGTAAACATTAAGATCATTGAAAAAAATCCATTTTGAACAATTGAGAGACATCCTTTTCTTTTCATAGTCGATATTTAAAATAATTTTGTCGAATACTAAATTGATACAGTGGTTATTTTCTGCATTAATAAATGATTGAAAAATTATGTAAATTTTAGCATGCGTAATATTTACACAAGATGTGAATAATAAATATGATTTATATGCACGTATTACTGGCAACACTAGTTACACTGAAACTTAGTTAGTCGTACTTAATTTCACACAAAATATGCAGCAATATCAAATGAATCATGACATCATTCGAATTAACAATTCATTCGTTCAATCAACATGGAATAATAATTTTATTCTACGAATATTTTAAATTTACATTCGAAATTCGAAAAATTATTTTGTTTCCAAAATCGTTCGCCGTTATTTCATGAATATTTTTATTAAAAGAATTATTGCAATATTAAATAATAATAATTGGCAACACCCGATAGCTTTTTACTATTAACGTATCCGATATTAATTTATTTTATACATGTTTATCTTAATTAATCTTAAATACTACCAGATCAAAATATTGTGTGCTGTTAAGATACATTTAACCTTTAAAATGCCGAGAGGTATTCATATGGCGAGACCCGGAGGGACGGCAATTTGTTTTAAAATTTAAACCTAAATAAACACGTCTTTTATAATGTCGATAATTCTTAACAATATGTCACGTCTTAATATTTTACCATAATTCCAAAAGATGTTACGGTAGGATTAAAATATTAAATTATCTAAGACACTCAAACTTGGCTAGATGTTGTGTGTAAAGGACAGCGCGTATACGCGCTCGTTTCTATGACCGGTCTGCCGTGCATGAGGCGTTAACGCGCTTATGGCATAGAACTAATTAAGGATACACCAAGCTTCCATTTTTTATATCATTTATAGTATTCTGAGTAATCATAGAAAGACTAATATCAAATTATGAATTTCGTCCAGAATTCTTACAAAATGCCTGTCTATTTTAATCACATGTCTTATGGGTTCTAGGAAATTTCTTCATTATAATAAGGTAATATTTAAATACATGCGATATTTATATATATCACATGCCATATCATTATTTTTTCAAAATATATTTAAATATATCTTTATATGTGCGCATATGTTATTAATTTTTATGAAAAGTAATCTGTTAAAACACATCTTTAAATATAACATGGAAATCTTGAGTAGGCAATTCAAATTCAAGACTAATATAAGTACATGAAAATAAATAAGAAACACAAGCATAAAAGTAAAGAAGCTTTTTGGTATTCAATGCGACCATAATGAAACGGTGTGACTTCAGAAAACGTTTAATGGTTTTAAAAACAATTCCACAAAAGATAATAGTTTCGCATCGCATTGTGGCTAAAATTCAAAAGCTCGAAACCGGAAATGAGGCACAAATGAAAAAGCTTCGCAAATGAAAATAGAGAAAACTCTGCGACGCAAGAAAAATACGAAAGGAAAAATAGCGAAAATTATTGGGAAAGTCCCAAGGAAGTTTTCTTTGTGGAAATTTGCTTTAGTAGAATCAAAAATATTGTAAGTAGCTAGATAAGCTATTTTTATTATTCTAGATTTAATAGTTGTTACAAAAATCATTCCAGAATAAAATTTTAATATCAGAAAACTCTTTGTATAAAGAAAAAAACTAAAAAAAAAACACCCACAGTACATAGATATTTTATTTTTAAATTTGATTTTTCTTAAAATCTTTTTCGGAATCGAAATCAATTTTCGAACGATCGAAAAAATTTGAACCCATAGGAATAATTTATGTGCTATTGTATGCGTTTCTGTGAACAGCAAAATAAATAAATAATTATCAAAAGAGCATAAGGAAACTTTTCGTAATATTAACGTATTTCATGGCCCAAAAATATATGATATCATTATAATGACTTCTTAATTTCCTTTTTACATCTATTTAGTATTTGTTTTAAAATAAATAATAGCATTTTATTTAAAAAATAAAAGAATGACTTTGAAAATAAGGCGACAAGGCGCACGGACGTCCATGTACGTCCATACTCATCAAAGGTTTAAAATAACGTAGATTCGATAAAACATTATAAACACCATTGACTAAAATGCATTTAAACTTTAAAACCATTTTTTTAAATCTATACTCTTAACGAATACGGAAATATAAAGCTAATAAATTGAACGTTTTAATAACTTCAATATACCTGTAATGATTGTCTAAAAAGAATTAATAAAATTATATTCAATAAAAGGGTTGAATCGAATTATTCGACTAATTTTCTTCTAAACGTTTTGTGCTACATTAGTTAATTCAATGAAAAATTTGCTTTGCGAAAAGTTTTCTTTCCTTTAAAATAAATTTTGTTTTAAACTAATTTACATTTATTTATAATAATAATCCTTTGAATTACCACGGCGAAGCCAATTTGTTAAACAAAACAACCTTCTGTTAAACTTTTACCATCCCATTTTAATACAACAACCTTGAAAGCTCGTTATATATTTTTCCAAAGCTTTGAAATTTTACCATTTAACAATCTTATCAATTTTATCATACATTTATATTCAATCCGCGTTAATAGTATATTTTAACTTAATAAAAAGATTAAATAAGTCACACCGGTAGTCAAAAAAAAAAGTTAGCATCTGCGCTTTGAAACTGTAATTTGCTGGTTTTTTTCTCACAGCTAGAATATATTAAAAGATATCCAAAGTTCTACGAATGGATTAAGAAATTATTTGAGAGTCAATTCACGCAAAAAATCCGTCAAAGGATTACGGAAATTCATATCCCTTATTTTTAAAGTATACTGTTATATACTATGTAGATACTCCACACTGTATAGATCCACATTCTCTATTTTTTAAGGGCATGTGGAAAATTAGAACAAATCAAATTGAAATAAAAATAAAAATCCTTATCACTCACTATCCATTACAGAATAGTAAGAATTAATACATGCCACAACTATGGTACGCCTTTCTCCGTACTTTGTAAGTACATTAAATATCAGGTTTTATAAGTATAAAAAATATTAATCCATTTCTTATTACAAGTATATATCCATATTTTTTCTTACGTACAGCGTGTCCCGAATATCGATCATTTCGACGCTCATTACAAGTGAAAGGCTCAACGCGTCGCATGCTGCGTCTATTTTTGGTAAAATTTACTTTGCTGAGACTTGATAAAAGGTTTCACAAAAAGGTATCAATTTATTTTCCCTTCTAAGCTTTCATCTTTAGATATGTCATTTCACATAGACCCGCTCATCTATATGATGTAAAAATATAAGATGTAAAAAATCTTTTACTTTTGTGTAACAATGTAAAAAAATACAATCTATATAAAATACCAACTGAATAATACAATAAAATACGGAAGACAAATATAACTCTTCAGTCACTATTGCAAATAAATTTCGAAAAATACTTTGCAACAATTTCATTTGAATTTATTCGTGCTTGTATAAGATCTGACAGCGGTATCTATATAGTGTATAGTTTTCTCACGAGAATACAGTGTGAATTAATTACTCGTTAAAATATTTGCATGTGTAACACTTTTGTAAATGTTGAACATGTTTTATGTTTCTAGTTGCCAATGGTTGCTAATTGTGTATATAATATCATTAATCTCACGTAGAGTTCTTTGAAACATTTTTTTATAATTAAACAATTGCAATAGTTGTAAAATTTAAGCAGTAAATTGTTTTATTTAACATTTCGTTGTGCAAGTATTATACAATATAATAAATATTTGATAAAAATAAAAATATAATAAAAAGGATATGGTATATCGTAAATTATCAGAAGGAAATGCGCTTCGTTAATATTACAATTAAAATTCTACGTAAACTAGTTTGACAACTTCAAATATTCTCGTAGATAAAGTTTAACTATTATAAATATCATGCAGTTAATTTCTTTTATATCTCCACCAATACGTGTAATCTATTAATTTTATACTTACATCTATATGCATTACAAATAAATACAGAACTATATGGTCAAATTTGATATAAGTTGTCACTAAGCTAAAAAAACATGCATGTTCACATGCGAGTAGCATAATTTTTAGCCTAATTATTAAAATGTTTATAAAGGTAACAGCAATGCTTGCGTTTTGTCTCTCATCTTTAGGCTATATGTGTTGTAAAAAACTTTTAAGTTCACTTTAACAGAAACAATATAAATTCTAAATTATTTAAAACTGGTAGACTTCCATATGTGAGATCACTGTTGGCG
>JAGVSQ010011823.1:0-12004 GCA_022683975.1 Rhyacophila evoluta | reverse complement strand
GGAGGGCAATGGTGATGTTTAACGAGTTTGCCTCGGATATTGATATCTTCCACCTAGGCGAGAGCGAGCTTAGATAGATGATATTATATACATTATCAGAATAGAATCTGTCTAACTTGCTCTTTTTTTTCTTCTGTAAATATATTTGTTGTAATTCTTTCTTTATTCTTTTTTTATATTTTAGTATGTTTTAGATTTTTTGTTATAACTGTATGTATATCGTGTTGTTAACATATTAAACTTGTAATTTGTAATGTTAAAACATGTAATAAATAAATAAATAAACAAACACTACTATTATTGACTAAAATTCCATATAGATATTATTAATTAAACTAAGTTGATAGAACAATGTATATGATAGCATATTGCTCTAATCTAGTAATTATCATTTGTGATTTGAAAAGAAATAGTAGGTTTATAAATATAATATATTGGCATATTCTTGAAGGTACTACGGACAAAAAATAATAATATTTAAATGTGTCCGTTAATTTGTTACTTCTCATTTTATTTAGTGAAACCAGTTTGAGTTAATATTAAATTGCGGAACTAACATTATAAATTCGTTTTTATTAAAATATTAATTAACTAATATCACCTGTCACCGGTTATAGATGTCTTAATACTGAATACTGTACCAAACACTCGACCCGAATAAAAATTATCTCTCAGTGAATCGGCCCACTAAAATAATATCTGAACCAAATTCACTGAAAGCTAATAAATTATAATATTATTACTGGTTATCTGCCTGTATCTATAATACTTAAACGTATGTAAGCCAAATTCTGGTATGGCCGTAGGTAGTGCAATCTTGCCATAAAATTTGTGTCATAATCAGAAATACTAGCCTTAGGCAATAAGCTTTTTTATCGACGAAGCTTTCTCATTCTTCTACGACGCGGAGGAAGAAAAATTTATAATAATGAGAAAGTTTGTTTGATAGCACTGCTTCGTTTTAAAATTGGCACTGTAGCCTACTGTCGATCCTGACTGGATCCAAAACACGTTCTATTTGTTTCCTCTTTATAGGTCGTACACATATACACTACCGATCCAAGTAACTTAAGTTCTACAAAGAAGCATCTTTCGATTTGTAAAATAATGAATTTTCCTTGATATGGAGTTATTGTTAAATTGAAATTACAATGAAAAATAATGACGATATAAATTTTCCATAATCCAACGAAATATACTAAAATGATTTATAATTTATCTCTATTACCAGCTCGATATCTTTGCAAACTTCTTTTTAAATTATATTATACTGTATTTAATTAATATAAAAAGTGCTGTTTTTTGTTGATTATTATCATATTTTATTTGATGAATATTTGAATTTATAATATGAGAATCTAATTCTGCGGAATTCCATGCGGTGTTAAAAAAATAACTCCATGTTTGAACTATCCGTCAAATCATTTCTTTGAAGTAAAATTCATGACAAAAAATGTAATTAATACATAGTACGGGAAGGTAAAACACCTTCAACGTAACCGGTGCCGATCATCAAGATTAAATGTTTTTACTATGCGTATTATCGAAGTGTTAATTGTACGGTATGTATTTATTTAAATGTCACGAATTAATCATTATAACCGTAGTTGTTAAAATTACGTGTTTACAATGCAATAGGATACTTTTATTCTACGGACTTACATAACAATCAATATTGCGTAGAGTTATAGTGTACAATTCTTTAGGAATTTACGGCCAGCGAATGCCGAGGTGTGCCCGTGTTCCACCAAAAGAATGTTTTGTAAGTCTAGATACCTTCACACAGCGCTCAGGTATCTGTGCAGACGCTAAACATGTTTCACAATGAGTATGTCAGGTGTCACAGTACCTGAATTGCTATGGACGACGAGATCTTTTTCAATCGATTGGGAAAGATATTTTAGCGAGATGACTATGAGCGATTCAGTCGTAATGCCCAAACAAGACTGTGACATCTTATAAAACACATTTAATAAAACGATTAAGACTATTCTTAACCGTACTATAGTTGTCTTAATAACATAATTCGTTCATATTTATTAGTGTAGTATACATTCTGATCTTTTAATAGGAATAAAACAATAATTATAAGAGAATGTGTCGATAGCTATATTGACATATACACCATTTTGCCGATAAAATGTTAGTAATCAATTTCACGTGTATTGTTAATTAATGATATTGCAGACGAAATCATTTTATAAATACTGTAGAAAGCAATGTAGGAATGTAGCTATGATGTATTATTGTTACAAATTTGCTAGAGTTGTTGATATTGGTAAAGTATTTTTAGTTGCTAAAACTATATGTAAATAGAAATAAACGTGTTTTTTCGTTGTTGTTGTTGAATTAACTATGGGAAAAGACAGATAGGAATAAAATATAAAACAACAACATGCAGTTGTATACTATCTGAGGGGTTCAGTAAAAAAATTCATAGTATTTATGGGTGCATACTGATAAATATTAGTTTTGATACTAGTGCCTTCAAATATTAAAAAATCCAAAAATGAGCGGCTCCATCCACTGCAAGCCTTATTCATATTTAAATCAAACAATACTTGTTTAATCTATTTATATTAAATAGGTTGAATTAATCAACTATTAGGTTGATGATAAGACTAGGTTTGGAGAATAATTTGAATTAGAAAACATTTATTTTTGTGGTTTTAAATCAATGAAATTAATATTTATTTACGATATAGTTGCATTTGATTCGAGTCATATTTTTACGTAATATATTTGCGAATATGTGGTTTTTATTAACTGCTTTGAAAAATAGTGAATAAATGAAATGATTTTTCAATGAATAGTAAATAATAGCTCATAACTTGTCGTTTCCGTTTAGATAACGTTACATTTGACGTTGTTGCAGCCTTGTGCACAGAGCGCGAAATGCCCACCTATAAGGCTGTAATTGTATTTTTAAATTAATGTTTTATTAATATCTTATCATCATTTTGATGGAGTGTAATATACACTACGTTCACATAATTAAAAAAAAAACAAATTAAACTTCACATTAGACATTTTAATATAACTTTGAATGGACGTCAGTGGCCGAATATTGTGTTATGTAATTAATAATATAATATTTTGTATGGTTCGTCAATTATTATATAAGAAGCTTATATTTTTTTGTTGCTATTTTTATGATTTGTTGACTGTAAAAATATTCTGAAAAGTATCCTTACACTGAACAGTAATATATCAATAGAATACAAGTAATACATAACGTGGCTTTTTAAAATTAAATAAATTAACTATCAAACAGTCATTCAAGTAAATGTTGGGTTATAAATTCTGGTCTGAGACCCTATGACTCAATGTTTAAGCAATTGGTTCATAGCTAATTCTCGTGTAAAAAACTGTGAACATAGTTTTTTACACAATGAAGATTCGCAAACTCTGTTTTCATCAAAACATCTTCACAATGATAAGAAACACAAACATAAATATATATATATTGTTCTTCTTGTACATGTTCGTGCTCTTGTGTATCTGTGTGTAGTTGTAATTTATAGACACATGAAAGCAATATATGTATATATATATGTGTAATTTATATATAATGGTATCTATCAAAAAAAAACTACAGACTGTTTAACAAATAGTATGAGTTACAAAACCATTTTTTTATAAGCACAGGTTGGCATATCGCGTTGAGTTTGATTTAACGACTATTCGGTAAAAGTTAGAGAAAGTATCGTATAAAAATAATTGACTTCATATCAGTATCACAATATTCGACGTATTTATCGAGATGCTTACGTCTGATTAATTTCTAGTAAAGCCACAGAATGTTTATATGATCATATGAAATAATCGCTTAAGGCGTTTTTTGAACACCGTGTAATTTATAGCGAATATTTATAAAGCAACAATAATATAAACATAAAACGAAATCGCGACATGTTATTAAAAAAAATACACTTTGTTGCGCAAGGAATTGAATTATTTTATTATGTGAAACTATAATTATACCCTAGGGTTATTAATTTATGCAATCATTTAGGTCACTGGAATACAAAGTGAAATTTTGACTTATAGTGTCTTCGTACTACAGTGTTAAATCCTTTCAAATGATTCCACAGTCAACTTGTCAGTTATAAGATACTCAACTAAACACTTGTTTTGAATTTTAGGCTTAGTACAGGTTTTTAGCACAAAATTATAAATTAAATTAAAATCAATTCGTACACTACAAACAGACATTTTTTATTTCAGAAAACCACGTGGTCAATGATAAGAATAACGACAAAAAAAAAACAATATAAAAATACTAATTTGTTTTTCATATTTGTATGTGATTATAATGTACCATTAGTCACGGCATATTTTATTTCAAAAAACCACACAGTCTACGTTAAAAATAATGTGAAATAAAGCCTAATATATTTAAAAAAATAAAAGAGCTTCGTATCATATTGTTTTTAACAATTTAGTGATGGAAAATAACGTTTTTATTTTTACGCTCGAATATGTGCATTACAATCATACAAAAGCTATATTTAATTAAGTTATTATTATAAGCTTGAATGGAACGGCATTTGAATTTGGAACTTTATTCTATGATATTTAGATATTTTTGATATAATCTTGACTTAATTTTTATATTTAAAACATATTTTAAAAGTGTTCCTACTGATCATATATTTTTTAATACGAAAACTTGAACTGTAGCTATAATATATATACGCAATAACCTATTATTTTTCAACCAGAATACCTGAAATAATAATCAATGGCAATATGTTTCCAAAGGACTGATTCTATTTTCATAACAACAGTTGAATTCATAGGCGTACTGAATTTAATAGAATCGCCTATACGAGTCTGAGATATTTATCCGTCTCCGTTCTAATGTTGGATTTGTTGTAAAATATGAGGAATAATAATGGATACCTTCTAATACTACAGTTACCAAGACAACCCAGGTAATCAAACTATATACGGTTGGAGTCTACGTGTATATTTATTACATAGAAATATAATTGTCATGAATATTCAGTGGGCAAACTTACATCTAAGTAAAAAATTCATTTTCCACGCAACGTTATAAGTTACTTCCTAACTGTTCTTTGTATTAATACGACTCGTAATAGAAATGGAATAAATACGTATATGCAAATGGCTCGAGTTGTAAAGTAGGATTAGATGCAGATTGATGATGTTTTATTAAAATAGAGAATATTTCAAAAGCGTTAAATATAGCATTATAATAATATTGATTAGATAAGAGCTTTAATTAGCAGACAACTTAATGTATATTAGTCACTTTTGCATAAATCTATCGATCACTCCATTTACATGTTAACCATTTGTGCACATACAACTTGAGAATGCTTTAAAATCATAATCATCCACATGTAAGTATACAAAGTTCGAAAAGTTAGGATTTTAAAATGTGTTTTTTTTCCGACCAGTAGCATCCGATAATATGATGATAATTACCGCAATTTTTAAATCAAATATATAAGCATAATTTCCCTCGTGATAAATCGATATCTCATATACCACTCGATATAAATTTTCCAAAATATAAAATAAGCTCTCTTCAATCACCATTATTAATCAAACACCCTATTTTATTATACTATTCAATTTAGTTGTTGAAAAAAATAATGAATTTGATTTAGAAAAATCGTCAATTGAAAGCATTTTTTCAACTTTTTTTATTGTGTGATATACGGGATATTGCTTTGTCATGAGCGATTTATAACAATGTAATATCTTTGATCAAAGTTATGTTCTTTTTTAAAAGACCAGGAAAAATATCATAAATTATTATGCACTACACAATAAGAGGATCCTTTCTAAGCATCATGACTAGGGTCTGTCATATTGTTTTCCTTTGATAGACAGATTTAAAAAAGGTAGCAATGGTAAATTTTATACTCTTAATATCCTGTTAATGGAAACAACCTGTATGGTATATACCCTACTTATAAAGAATTAGGGTCCATTATTTGTTAGAGATTTCTCTAGATAAGATTTTTTTTTAGCGTGACTAATATTGAGGAATTTGGTAAAGCTTATCTGTGTCAACGTAAATATTTGAAAGCTTTTTCGTGTTGTCAACCCAAAAGCTTTGCTACTCATTCAAAAATAAATACTTTTTTTGTATGTATTTAAGTTACAGACTACTTTAACATAGATTTATTAGGTAATAAATTGTAGGTAGTGTATAACAGATATAAATTTCTCTGCATTGTTATCGAAAGAAAAATGTGTTTTATTTAAATAATATTGATATTATAATTCGTCTCCCCGGTAGCGTAGTTGGTAGCGTGCGCGCCTAGCGATCCGGGGAATGCGAGTTTGTATCCCCATCTGTCGGATTTTAAAATTCCGAAAAATGCAGGACTGGATGCCCATTGGGTCGAGTAATTGTCTGATAAACAATTCTCGTGAAAAATAATCTGTCAAGACGTCGTCACATTTCGGAGATCCATATACTCCTCTTTCGGAGTAGGATATCTTCACACCGTGTAGATCCATATGCTCCATGTTGGGAGCGAACAGGTTTAAAAATAAAAAATAATATTTATAAAAATAAACCATTTTGAACATTCCGTCGAACTTCGTTTTTTATTCACAGGTTAAGATAAATAAGTGCATTCATTTGTAAAACATGTAATGGTAATTGAGTAACCATTTTAAAATCAAAAATATTTTAGAAAATTTATCTTATTAAATTTTCGAAGAGTGCATTCAGTACCGCACCGTGGGGAAAAGGCGCCCTTATCGAAAGAGTGGCTCAGTAAAAGTGAATCATCTATTTTTTTGTTATAGCTGATTTACTAATTACACATTTTCTAGTCATTTTCTTAGTAGTTAACATAGTATCTTATTTTTATAGTATATTTTTTCAGCTGGGCAATTATCATTGCGCGTAGAAAATACTTGCGAATTTATTTTATTTTTGTTATAAAAAGTTGCACATCATATTCAGGCGCCCTTGTGCAGTATACAATCTGGACATTAGCATGGTGTGGGTTTGAGTGTGTTATGAGCATTTATTTATATTTTTATTATCGAAACTAGTTAAGATATTTTTTTTATAAAATAAAGACTCGAGCCCGTAGCCTTAGGCATCAAAAACTGCGCGCTTACTTCATGGACATTAGGAGAATAATATTCATAGTATGTTTATTTTTATAATTATTATTTTTCGAATCAATTTTGACCTTACTAAATAAATTTTCAGTTATTAAAACTACAAATAATATAAAATATAAACTTATGTTCAATTTTGTGTACAAAAATACTGCCTATTAAAATGTAAGAAACTGAGTAAGGTTGTTTTAATCAAAATGCAATTTTCTTGTCGTAAAATAAGGTTATTAACACAAGACAATGATGGCGGTTGAACAGTAACAAAATGAATAAATGTCTTGGAGCGATTATCTGCGGTCTTTATCAAAATCACGATTTTAATAATCATCAATTCTATTGTGAACAATATCTTCCCACTTAGAAATATATTCTTCAACAGACATCTAATGATGTTATTTGTAAAAAAAATATTTGCAATATTGACTCATCCGGAGAATGTAGTTGGAGACTATTTGTATTTGTGATTTAATAAGTCAGCGATGCGGAACTTCAATTAAAAAGAACAATGTGATTAGAGAAAATAACTTATTAGACCTTGATTTAATAAAAACTTAATTGAATTATGAAAGTTAACACACTCTGAAATAACTCTTCTACGATCCCAACAATCTATTTTCATCAAATTTAATAGCAAAACAAATCTTAAATCCTACTAGACCATGGCTCACATCATCTATCTATGGACAATTGATTCACGTATAATGTATAATACAGTTTCTTGTATATGGTTTTGCAATTGACTGCGCAAATTAGTCGAGTATATTTTTACTCTGAACACATTTAAACCATAAAAAATATTGGAATAGAAAGTTCTTCTTACTATTATTAGTTTAGTCAAATCTCACGTGTTTAGCTAGTTATAAAAAATATATGAGACGTTTTAAAGCGTTGAAAAAATCATATTTTTTATAATGATATAAATACCAAAAATGACAAAATTTCATATCTAGAATCACAATTAAACTAATCTTAAGCCAAAGTCTACCTAGCAAATAGTAAACGCTTCCTTACGAACATTAGATTTTATTTGTTAGAATAATGAGACCAGCTTACAAATTATATACTATATATTTATATACATAAATCAACGAGCTTTTTAGAAGACATTTGATATTAAAGTAATAACAATATGATTGGATAGTGAAAAGCTTTTAGTTCTTTTTGTGGTTTTTGGCATTTACGCTTGAAGAACTGACAGTCAAAATACCAATAAATTATAAGTATTAAAATATATCTTTTTTCATCTATAAAGATAGAGGTACAAATAATTATCACGAAATATTTTCTTTTCATTGTCTTTATTCGATGAAAAGTTAAGCCTGATATTGTCTAATCAAGAGACCGTAACGCGTTACTTAAAAAGTAAGTAGATTACGTGCTGTATTTATTTGTTTGCATAAAATTTTGTTACGAAAAATGACAGTAGTTTTTAGAAATTTAGTGATAGTCACGCAAGTCATTGCCCTCGTACTATCAAGTTTATTTTAAGCACATCTTTACTTTATTAAATATAAAAATAAATAAAATTCAACCAAGTAACGTTTTTCAGTCTACATTCACTCTATACACGCATATTACAAACATAAAATTTCAATGCTCACATATTCTTAAATAATATACAATAATTTTATATCCAATTATTCTTGCTGAAAGCTTGTTGATTTACTTATATTACAAAAGAAATGCTGACTAGTTTCACCATTGTTTTGTGTGTTTTTTCAAGAGAATTAATCTTTAGTGCACTTATCGGTTTCCATTTGAACTACATAATATCTATATAGTATCCTAAAATGAGCTGACATTTTTTTTACGATTTTACAAATGAATTTGCACCCGTTGTTTGAACATGTACCTTTTCACTATATAACCTTAACGTTTATTAATGACCACACACAAATTTATCTATTCTGGTCAGGCTGTAAAAATATGAAATTAAAAATATAACCTATTTCTTTTTAATACCAAGTTCGCTCCTAAAGTGTACCATATGGATGTACACAATGTGAAAAATCAATTCCGAAAGTGGAGCATATGAATTTCCATAATGTGAAGACGTCTTGAGATTATTTTTCACGAGAATTGTCAGATAATTGCTCAACTCAATGAGCATCCACTCTTGCATTTTCGGATTTTTAATCAAACCAGCATTCCCTGGATCCCTAGGCGCGCACGCTACCAACTACGCTACTAGGGAGACGCTACCTTCTTTTAGGACACTCATTATACAACACGAGAGTTATCTCAGCAACACCAAATACAAAGCTGTTTATAATTATATATTTAACCATGTCCGTTCTGAAAGTGGAGTATATGTATCTCCGTAATTTGAAAACGTGTCTTGATCGATTATTTTTCATGATAATTAGCTGTCAAACAATTGATCAATGCAATGGGAAATTATATTTAAAAAATTATAATTATTTCAAAATTTATAATTGTATTTAGAAAATATGTATGTGATTAATTAAAATAATTGAAATAAACACAAAATTTTAAACACGAATCTATTTTGGAATTTACAAATAGACCCTACCTGTCAAAACGTATAATTTATTTGTATGACAGTTATTTTCGGTTGTCGAAACGAATAATAACACAACACGTTAAAGCACTTCCTATGTCGTTAACAGCGATGTCAAATAAAACGGTAGATTTGATGTATTTGGCGACACAATTCGCCATAAATAATGTTCGTTGGTTGTTGACAACTGACTTACTTTTTGTTGGTACACACTTGTTAATAATTCCTTCACAAGTGTGTGTGTATTCTCAATTCTTAACCGAAAAAAAATAACGGACGAGCGGGCGAAAAGTTCAAGGTGACGCGACAGATACTATGAACAGGTAGCATTCCGATCGTAGATTATTTGACCATGTGAACGTCATACATACAGAGAGATTTACTTATTGTCAGGATCTTCTGTGTTCTTACGACTTACGTGCAGAGAATAATTATCAGCAAAACTTCTAACATTTAAAAATGACGTATAAATAAATATTATTTTTGTTAGCCAGGTGGTACAAAAAGCTTCTAATACATTACAAGTATTTAGTCACCTTCAAATTCACAAAACCGTCCGAGTGTTGTATAAATTACACCATTGTTCAGTATTCTTCCTTTCTTAATCAGACAGATTTACCCACGTGACTGGTGTTTACGTATCGTCGCCAATATTGCAAGAACATCTGATTTTTTGGTTTTGTGTTAGCATATTTTTTAATAAAATGTATATTAACTATATGTTAATGCAAAAATGTGCCAATAATACAAGAGATTTCAAAAAATAAAACTATATTTAACAAAATGACTAACATCAAAAATCAAGATACGTCTTCCTGCGATAGTGACAGCGTAAAGCCATATCCTGATCCAGGAGAGTCTAGTTCCTACTCGAAAAATCGTTGAATTCACATGTTATCTTGAGATTTATTTTGTTATATTATTATTTTTATTTCTAACTATAATATTTCCGTTTCGAAAGTGAATATATGGATAACTTCATTGGTAATGTGTTGTTTTTCTGAGAGAATTGATTATCAGCCAATAACTCAATCCATTGGAGACTGACTGAATCAAAGAAATCAAGTTGCTGCCAATCAAACCCGAAATCTCAGATTGTGAAGGGCCCATGCTTACATAAGCACGGTAGACGATAAATATTCCACACATAAATGTATATGCGGTTTTGAATTATAGATTTAGAATTATAAGACCAAAAAAAGACTGCACGTCCAATGGTTAAAAAATTGATTAAAAATCGATCTCAACTATATTTTTTTTTTTATCAAGCGTCTCATAAACCAAATAAAACCCGTTAATATAGTATTTAATGCAATCTTAATCGAGTTTTCATTGATCATATTACATTTGGAGATCTATCATTAAAAGAGATATCATTGTAATGATAGTTTTCATAAAAAAGGTTATCAATGAAAGTAAACTAAGTGTGATATTTAATATGCTTATATTTCTTAGTTTAATTATGTTTACGTGCGTATTAATAAAAAGTAAATGGATATTATGTATCATAGAATGATGTCAGATTTTTGATAGATTATTCTGAACTTAGTACTTACTTATAACCGATTAAAACTGAGAGTAATCAATCATTTTATATTAAAAGAAAGGTCAAAAATGATGGCCGTTTCAGGATACGAATAATGTTTTATTTAACGTGTATACGGTTGGTTAAAACCGTAGATGCTATAAATATTTAATATAATATAAAATGATTGTCGTAAAAGATAACTTGCATTAGATCACGTATTTCAGTGGCGAGTTACATGTTTCGTTTTTATAATGGACAAATAATTTTATGTCGCATTTTTTTGATCGTAAAAGTTTGCGTTTTTTTCTTTTTCGTGTGAATCAATGAAAAAACTAGTTTCAAATTAGACGCTTTGTTTTATAGTGAGTATAAATTATATTATAAATATTTCGTATAAATTAGGAATGCGAAATCATAAGAAGTTAAATTCACTTTTATTGTATTCACTGTCAATTCGTCGAAGAAAAACAAGTTTAACGTATGTTATGTCTAACGTAAAAACGTTAGATATGTTTTATTTAAAATCCTTCTTTCTTTGGTTTTGTAAAATGAATTATATAACTACGTGTTTAAAAATGTATATACGTTGTTATGTTATAGTTATATTTTTGACGTTAGTTTATATCAACATATATGTAAAGTAGGATAAGTTGAAACAAGCAGAATCTATTTTAAAAATACATAATTTGACAATATATTTTTATATAGAAAATTCACTTCTAATTTTAGGCACTTTTATAACTACGAAGAAAATAACATTGTAAAATAAATCCGTATTTTTAACTTGCTTTCCCCTCCACCACCCGCCATGTCTCCACACCCGTTATGCGGGCGTA
>JAGVSQ010011822.1:0-12005 GCA_022683975.1 Rhyacophila evoluta | reverse complement strand
AAACATGCTAATAGTCAAATATAATATCTTATTCTAATATTTTTGAATTACCAGCTCACATATTTTTCAAAAGGTTAACATTAACTATATAGTTTTATATTACATTGAGTTTAATAGGTATTAGCAGTGAATTATGAAATACTTATACTGATCCTTTTTTTTATTTATGTAATAATTTTAAAACTATGCACCAACGATGATTGGTTAAATCAATTTCTGATAGTTATAGTTATTTATTTTTTCATTGTGATATCAGAAATACACTGCATAATTATTAATTAGGAAATAAAATGTATGGAAACTTTAATATAAAAGCTATCAAAAATATGTATTTCCGTAATAATTTTCAAAACGAATGGATTACACGAATGAATACAAACAGTGACTGACTCTTTCACCTTCAAAAAGGGCAATCAGTTCATTTGTCACATGATGTGATAGTAGACGAACATTTTGATGTCTAGTAAAATTTATACTTTTCATTTACATAGCGTACCGTATTTACATAGCTACTAAGAAGAAATATAGTAACTTTTAGTAACAAATGGAAATATCAATCACCATAACGTATACGACTTAATATTTTAATGATTACTCTATATTATAATACGATAATAAATAAAAAAAAACGACACAAATTGAACATATTTTACCCTATTAATTTTTTTATTAAGATTTCAACCCAAAGAAAATAACTAACTAGTTACTTTTCAGAAGTGTTAACTCTTATTTATCATGTTCAGTGTCGCAAATGATTTATATTATAAGAACTTTTTTATCGTCTTTAAGCAACAAATATTGACATACATTTTTCGATATAAGCACCGACACGCAAAGTGTCTTTTTTGATGTTATCAAAGATATGAGAGAATAGCTCGCGCAAAGGCAGGCGCCGCATCCTAGATGATAACGAGGTACTTTCCCCCCTACAAATGGCCTCCATAACAAAGACGCACTGCTTACTCCGATTCGGTACCAGACTGCAATAATGCCATGGAACATGTGCATACGGAGTGCAGATAAAATTTTCAAATAGTTATCGGCTTATATATAATTTATTTTACTCTGAATATGTCGTAAATAACACAAGAAGGTTTATAATAATCAGCATCGACAGAATTTAAAATTTTGAAGATATTTCATAGTATTATTAATATATCTAGTTAGTTCAATACTGACGTGGTGAAATACAATGACACTTTAATACTTTTTTGAATATGTAAAGTTTTTGAAAGTGAGAGTACAACTGCTTGACTGTCAGAATTTTCACTTAATATTCTCATCATATTTTCATTTCATGCCAGTGTATACTTAAAAACTTAAACATATACGACTTTAAATGAAAAATAATATAACTTTTTGAATAAATCCCATTTTACAATTACTTGTGGAAATCGTTTTGAAGATTTCAGTGTAGGTGGATTTGATATTGGAATTACAGTTTTTATATTATCAAATTGATATATAAAATTAGATGGGTATTTTTGGACTAAATATCTCAATCCAATAGTTATTTAAAACATGCAGCCCTGATGGTGAGTTGATGCCTGTTGTCAGTTCTATGACATCAACACGTATGTTGAAGTAATAGTGATTTTTTCATACAATATAATGATTAGATATCGTCATTTTGATTTGGTTTAAGGTGCCCACGTTCGAAACGATTTGCTATCTACGAATTAATATAACCGAATTGAAGGATAAAACGTACACCTTTCTTTGAAGAATCAAGAGCTACGCGCGGCGAAGGAAATCTTCAAGGGACGTAGAGGCAGCGAGGGGCGGCCGAGTGGGATGGCTGCCCCAGGCTCACTGGACTACAGATGCAGCTAATGGCCGAAAAGGGGAAATAACAAGAGACTTTGACAAAGAAAAGGGGAATAAACGACATCATAAGTCGGTTTCCGTGAATATCAAAAGGATTTTTTACGCAAACGACGTACTTTTCGAGTTGTACGGAATTTCTTTGATTGTAGCGTAGTCGGGGTGAAATTTAATTTAACGAAACAAAAAACGATTCAACGATAATCACATTTTAAAAACAATTTCACAGCTCTTCATGAGCGTTATATTTGACAAATAATAGAAACGCTTAAATAAAATTGGATTTATAAAATCAAATATATTTTTCCGAGCATTAAAAGAGTTGGATTTGCATGCATAGTACCTTAAACAGAATTTAACGACAAACGAAATGTCATTTTGCAAAAAAATAGCGGATGACAGAAAAAAACATATTATAGTTTTATTAATATTTTACTTGACATTATATATAAAACAATTGCTTATGTAACAAGGGTTCTCTAGAGAATTGCTGACATTTCTAAGCATAGTTATTGATGTCAGTCTCAATATAATACATCCCAAGAAACAATACGATTATATAAAATGTCCCAATGCAACCTAATATTATGGATTAATATATGGATATACAAATATCGTTGTATTCATGACAGAATATATAGGAGAATATATTTTGAAAATTCATAATACATAATGTATTACGTTATGTATAATATAATATATTATGTCTCCCTGGTAGCGTAGTTGGTAGCGTGTCCAACTAGTAATCCGGGGAATGCGGGCTCGAACGCCCACATACCGGATTTTAAAAATCCGAAAATTCAGGACTGGATGCCCATTGGATGAGTAATTGTCTAAAAAACAATTCTCGTAAAAAAAATCTGTCGAGACTTGTAGAGATCCATATACTCCTCTTTCTGAGTGGATATCTTAAACCTGTGTGGATCCATATACTCTACGTTGGAAGCAAAAATGGTGTAATAAAAAAAACATGTAATTGATTACTGTGTCTATGCAGCGTACACACTTTAACACACAAGTAAATCATTATTAGCTGCTCCTTGTACATTTCTAGCACTTTTAAGAGCACCTTATCACGCCACGGTATATGCGTATTATATCTTTTTTACTAGGTTCGCTCTGGAACTGAAGTGTACATACGAGTATATAAAAAATGCGAATATATCCACGCCAGAAATATAGTATATTTATGGATCTCCGCAATGTGAAAATATTTTTTTGACAGATTAAAAAAAAAAAAAATGATTGCCATCCCATTAGACATCCGATTCCTATTTTTTTTTAAATCCAGCAACTATGGGAATTAAGCCCGCAATCTCCAGCTTTAAAGCACGCGCGCTAATGTCACCGATGTGGTATTTAGTATTAATAAACTTTGAATGATCTGAATGTCTCCAAAGTCCTAAATATAAGCATTTTTTTAAATCATTGATTGAAAAAAATATATTTAATATATAAATTACTTGAACAGTCGCGAACAGACGTTTTTTTATTGTAAACATCTAAAATTGTCGTACATACATTTTATTATAGATGAGAACCGTTTCGATATTAAAGTTATTAATAGCAGCCTGTAAAATAAACAATATTTTGCTCGATTTTTACGACTCTCGCCGGTCTAAGTATCCCATTGGAGGATACCGTGTCAAGTGTGTAGATATTTTCCTTTAACAGTAACCAGTAATTTATAGTTTAATAGATTCTCGTTTATTACACACGCTGCGCCACACGTTGTATTTTTTAACATGAGTTTTCTGGAAAATCTGAAATAACAAATATTTACATATAATGAATCAGACTTTAAAATAATCAAATATTTAGGTATATCGGTAATCATTACGCAGGATTTTTGCGTTTACTATCTTTCAAGTATTTATAACTTCTGTATCTACCTATCTCATAAAATATAGACATTTTACTATCAATTAATACTCAAGATAAAAGTGAAACTGTTAATGACATTTGGAGAATCGAGAACTCAATCAACACTAAATAATTTTGAATAGAGTCGAAGTAAAGTAACTTTTAAGATAATGATATGTGTTATTTAATTTTCTTATTATGAAAGCAATATGCCAACAATGAAAATGATATAAACGACAGACTTGATCACTTAATATCTGATGTGATTATAACTTTAGAGATAATTTATAAAGGCATTACAAGATGGTTTTCTTCAAACAAGTTCTTTGTGAGTTCAGTAATAAGGGTATTAATAATATTAACATTTTTTTTAAAATATGATCGCCTGTCGCTGAGTATTTAAACGTCGTTTCATTTTTTTATTATGATAACGTATGCAACTATCGCAATATGCTTTTAATGTCTCGGATCCTATCTATATATAAAGATCGGTTTCCAATATAAACGTCTATCAATAATAATGGTTCTAAGTATTGAATGACATACAAGAATTATTTAATTGAGATAAGAGGGTCAATGTTTTGGGATATAGCTAAAATTTTGGAATAATAATAAAATTTATATTTTTGATTTTCTTTTATCATTTTCTTATTAAAAAATATTACTTCGTGATATGTATAATACGAATTGTTTTTTCTTCTACCCCGTCTGTTTGAATACAGTTTAAATATGCAACAATTTTAATTCAGGGTCTGAAATAATGACTTAAACGTGTTCAAATTTAATTACGAGTTGTAAATAAATTTCCGTCAAGTAAGTTCAGTTGAAAGCATCAATTATTTATTAGACATAGGTACGGATAGTATCTCTTCTGTCGAAGTATTCTTGTCATTCAAAAAACAATACAAATAGTGTGAACGATAAAATAATAAATATTTCTCTGGCTTTATTTATAAATAAGTTGATTAATTTGTACTATCCATGAAACGACGGAAGAGTTGTAATATATAGCATTGAAAAAGTCAATGATACTCGACGTGTCTTTAAAAAGATTTCATTCAAAGAAAAATTGTTCAAAGTACGTAATTTGAGTGTGCAAAGCAAAATTAAAATACATGGTTTTGCGTATACACCCCGGGCTTTGATTATATGAGAACAAAATAAACTACAGAATATTTCAAAATTACTTTCTCTATAACGTTCATTTAATAGTTTTTGAAAGCATTATTAACACAGATTTAAAGTGATAATGGATAAGTAATGTTTTATTCCGAGTATTTCAAAATTGCCTTTAATTGTGAAATTTAAGGACTTTTTTATAGTTTTTAGAGACTTTAGACAGCACTTGACATTCAATTATCAAAATGACCTCAAAATTAAATTAAGGTTAAATACTGAAAGCATACTACTGTATCAATATAATTTTTCATTGAAAAATCGTTGACGTTATCTTATCGTTAATGTCAAACATAGACGTATCAAGTGAACAAGTTAAATAACAATGACATAGTAAACCTGCATATTTTTATGGAATCATGCATAGTAATTAGGACACATATTATTATATAAAAAGGATGTTTTCAAATTTAACACTATTGTCAAGAATTTAATTTGAGGTATATATCAGGGGCTAAGTTCAATGTTGAAAGAATTAATACTTCCTCATTCTTACTCCTAGTATTAAATAATGTAATTGAACTATATAATGTTTCATTTATATTTTTATTTTATTTATTTTATTTACTGGTATTTTTTTTCGAAATTCTTCTCGTGTAAATATTATACACTGTAATGAGAGGACTTCGGTTGTAAAATAATAGTTATATAATAAGTTAATTGCTAACACAATAATGTAGCTTTTAAATGGTATTGATATTACAATCGAATAGCGACAATGACATTTTGACCGAAATAGCTATTAACCAGTATTTTGATACATATTATCTATACAACATATATCCAGTTTTAACTTAACGGTAATGCACCGTTGAAAATAAACGATATTGATAAACATTTATTTTCAATTCTGGATAGGTGTTTAAAAAAATACTTTTACGGTTGTTGGAATGGTTCAAGGAAAATATTTCCTAGCAAAAAAAATAATAATCTGATATTATTATGATATAATATAAAATAAATATTTATAAATTGCAGTCGGAAAATTTTTAAAGATCACTTTTATAAAAGCGAACACAAAAGCTTTTTTATGCGAAGCCGGTTGCGAAATAAAGGTGGGAGCTTATTGTCTGCAGTTGGACGTGTTAAAAATCTCTGCTGTAGGCGTCGGCGGTCCAATGAAAAGCTTTAAGTGCAGCGGTTTACGTTGTCACAATGTCGACGTCGCTACCTCTCTTAATGATATTCAGCGCACCTGGATGCTAGTGCACCTTACGGCACGGACAAATACTGCATTCGTTTCATTAAAAGTCTTCGACGGACGGAAGCGGAAATCGAAACTGCCAGATACGAAATAACCAACCGCAGTGATATTATCATTGTTTGCTAGCTCATTTTCGAAATGACGAAACTTTCAAACTTTTCCTCGAGGCCCCGTGCAAATGATATTGTATTACAGTTTTATGTTTATTTTTCCAGGTGTTCATAGCGAAACTTTTTATAGAGATACTAAGTAACTATCAAAATAACTGAATTTAATTGAAAGTTTTAATTAATATGCGTTAAATATAAATACAATGATCTGATGTTATTTTTGTCATAAAATATAAATAAGATGTGTAATATATGTAAACATAAAAGCATACACTATTCAAGAGAGTATGAAAATCGGGATTATTTTACCCGCAGTTATTTAATATTTAACGACTATTGACAATTAATTAAGTTTATTTTAATATTTAAAATACTAAACTTTGCACGCATATAAATAAAATGCATTGATACTCAAACACGCTTAACACTATTAATAAATTCTAATAACAGAATCAAATCTAGACATTTATTATTTATGACACACAGAAATCTGCAAAATTAATACATACTCTTTTTTGCAACACATTATATTAATACAGAATTAAAAAGTTAGTCAATGCATTTAAGTCTCTATCAATATATAATTATGAATGTAACTCTGTTAGGTTTATCTTATATCAACAAAATGATTATGTACATATTTTAAATTCACATTTATTATTAATAAAAAAATCATATGGTACTTGAATTGGCATTGAATTTTCTTTGCTGTATATTGAAAAAAATGATAATGTCTGCGTATTTTACTAGTATATACATATATATATGTATATATCCCAACTGTCGCAAATATTATGAGTGTAGTACTTGTCATTACTGCACTGGAAAACTGTATTCAACACATCTGAAATTAAATAAACTGAATAATCACCTGACATCCTTGTTACAAGAGTATCAAAGGAAAGCTCGACAGTCGAAATGGCGCACAATATACACAAATTGAAAACGATTGCCCGTCAATTGCGGCTATTCTCTTCACGTGCCAGCACTTATAACATCACACAGCTGCCATTGTGCAGTAACAAGTGGTTTTGTGGGAATTGAATCGGCATCAGCGTAATATTATTGTTATTAAACGTTGTATTTTGATACTGGAGAATAACGAAGACAAGCAGTAGGTTAGACAGAGCTGTAAATACAATAAAGCACTCCTAAAATATACTTCAACTTCACAAAGTGAGTTATCTTGGATTAATTACTATAGAGTTACATTTGTTACCAGATACATTGAGAATGTACTTAGAACGATGCCAATTTACGAATATGACCGTGGGTAAAATTAACTAATGGTTATTTTTTTTATAGTTTATTGACAATCATCAGTACGTAAATGAAAATATTTAACAAAATAAGACATAAGTATCTGTGTTGTTGCGCTAGATATTAGCAAAAAATCCATTATACCTAACGGCATACTATTCACAAAAGATATGAATTAGTTTATTAAATTGACAAGCAATATGAATAAAAATGCGAACATATTTAAAAGTTTTCCTCGCTTACAATTAATTTCATATGTTATTGATAATGGGGTGTGAGCAAGTGGTGTGATTGTATCATTTGTTTATTATCAAATTTAGTCAATGGAATATAAGACAAGAAATATTTTAGAGTCAGTGAGATGGATTATATATTATTTCCTTTTGTTCTTCTAGATTTTTTTTCCATCCGAAGAATTTGTTAGTTTTTTTTAAAAGTTATAATAAATTATATCACATTTCGTAGAAGATACATTAAGTACTGTTTCATTGTAATTGGCTGTAAGAATACATACATACGTTTGGATAAATACAAAAGACACCAAATACACGGAATGAAATACAATACGTATACAATATCTTTGTCTATTTTTTTTAATCTACTTCATTAGTTTAATATTTGTGGGAATATATATTTTCCAATAACTATCTTATAGTGCCACTTATACTAGACTCAGTTACTAAAAAGCATTTGTCAAAGTAACTAAAAACTTACAAGAAAAGTTCACAATGAAAATTAAAAAAATAATTCTTAGTTAAAAGCTGTTTTATAAACGAGACACGAAAGACGTCACAAGAAAGATTTTATTAACTTTTAATATACACGTAGCAATAACGACTGAAGAAAAAAACTCTCAGAAGTCGAGCTTCGAGAATCATAACTGACGTTGATATCGCGAGAGGGACGGTTTTATAATTTTAATGCCGTGCCCCAATGTCGGATGCACTTTGTACCCGAACTTATTAGCATTTAATGCAAACTTCACGATGTCGTGAGGTTGGCTGAAGGGGTCGGGAGGATGACGGAGAGGTGGGTGTTTTAGAATGGCAAATATTGCACCCGGTGGGCGGAGAGTAACTTCCGGCAGGTAATCGGAAATTCATTTCACTGTTATTATTTTAAAATTGGATTGACTGGGCAGGGATGCATGGGAAATTTTAAATTACATATATTATACATGATATACTGTAGCGTTTACTTTTATCAACATCTATTTATGTAGGGCGTATTGATAATTCATCTGATACAAATAAAACGCAAACTAATGCTTGCAATTTCAAACAAGTATTTTGTAATATATTATTTAATAGTATTAAATAAATATTATGGATTCATATACAGAATATAAACTTCCATGATACGAAGCAATAAATATATACATTCAATTCAATGTAATAAGCTGATAATCACACCTACTGTTACATTTTCACTGTAATATTACTACAGAAAATACCCCAGAAATAATACAATAGTTTTTCCAGATTTTATAGTAACCCCCGAGAAAAATAAAGAGTGAGAGATAAGTGAGGAAAACAGTTTTGTTGATTAATTTTTCTAAACCTTAAATATTTTTTAATGGTAACTAATTGTGATATTTCTCCTTTGGTGGAGTGGCATACAAAATAAATTATTCTTATTATACGACTAACAAATAAAGATGTTAATTATTAAGCTAGATATGAAAGTGCATTCATTATTTTAACTATGTCGTTTTTTATAATACTGCGTTGGCTTACTCTTCGACTTTTTCATGTGTTGATTTACACAATATCGATCTCGCAGTTTGAGAGTAGCACCGTATATTTGCTGACAGTGAAAAAACTTCAGGTTCATTATATAATATAATTTCATTGCCATTAATAAACATGAGCAGTGGTAGTCAACCTGGTCCCCAACGCCCGTTTCAAGCTTTTGTGGTGGGCGGTGGGGAGGTGTTTAAAGGTTTTGTCTAGTGCTTTTAAATATTATTGGGAGGTGCAAGTAAAATATTAGTTAGCGTGAGTGCTAAAAAAAACGAGAAATGACAATTTCTAAAAGAAACTAATATTTTAAAAGTAGTGTAAGAGCGAAATAAAAGTTGAAGCTGTGTATATGGATCTGCGCAATGCGAGGGCATATCTTAACATATTGTATTTCACGAGAATTGGTAGCCAGATAATTGCTCAACCCAATAGGCATCCAGACGTTCATTTACGGGTTTTTAAACAATCCAGTAGATGTGTGTATTGAATACGCATTCAAGACTAGCACATTAAATATACTTATTCTAGAAATAAAGAGCGTGGCAGATAGTCAAAAACATGAGTTTTATCTTCAACTCTCATATAAACAAGAATCGTTCAAAATCAATTAGTGATATTAACAGCGGGCGGATTGATTATCGATAATGCAACCCTGCTTGCATATGAAATACTATTCGTGTACCTGTTTCAACAGCTGCATGCATTCAAATAAGTATACAGATATGGTACACAGGTGTACCGTGCCGTTTCAACATACGCCTGTCATTTTTGGAATTTCGAGCTTCGACGTAGATGCAATTACTTTTGCGGAAACGCTGAAAGCCTATCGCTGCTTGATCTATCACATTTCATATTCAGTACAAAAACATAAAAACAGCAACATATGGATCGTCAAAAAATACGACAGGCAATAACGCGATATATATATATCACAACGTCATTGAAAATTCAATAGTATGCACGGAAAGAACTGAATAAATCTTACCGCGTACTCTTACAGTTTTCCAATATCAGCTGAAAAGTTTTTATTGAGGTTTGTACTTATTACGACATAAAAAAGGTATATTCAGACAGTGGTAATGTTTGTAATTAAATGTGTAATCACGAGCTTTTTTCTTAAACATAATTTTATACAACGTAAGACTTTAATTACGTTTTCAGAAACCTGTACTTAATCTGTGAATATATTACACCGACAGGTTGCTATTCAAAAATTGTGGCAGTCATACGTGCTTCGAAGTCGGATTTTAAAGACTACAGATATGCGAAGCTGGTTGCGCAACAGATTGAGCAATTGGTTGTCAACCGATTCTTGTGTCGAGATAAGTCTCCACTTTGCGGCTATATATATGCTCTTATCCTAGAACGAACGCCTGTGGAGATGATGACATACACGAATATATCACTTAACAAGCAGACAAACAAAAAAAAAAAGAAATGAAGAAGTCACGCGTTTTAAATAGTATTTATGCTTCTATTGAAACCACCGACTGTATCTTATTTTACAAATATTATATATAGTTTGGTATAATTAGAATTTATAACAATTAAAATCCTCTTTTTTGTTTTAATGAGCATCGATATAGTTATTACGTACGGTTTCTGACAGTATATGAAAACTATTTAATAATGATGATCAAATACTGATTATATGAAAAGCATTTAAGTCTGGAAAGATATAAGAAATGAAGCATAAAAATAGAGTAAAGTGATAGTCAATGTTTTGTAAATAAAGCTGCGCAGAGGTTGGAAGTTAAAAGCTTTTAACGTTTAATAAATATCCGTGCGCTCTACACGAAGTACACCTCAAAATAGTAGAATGCTTGTAGGTAAGCAAAGACTATATCCACACGTGTATTATATACATAGCGCCTGGGTGAAGACCTGAGAGTTAAAAATTCCTGTCACTAAAAAATTTCTCTGTGTTACAATTAACGCGAGCTATCACTGTAAATTAGCGAATCGATCTAAAAGCTCGAGTGTCTCAAAGATACTAAAATCAATAATCAGACAATGAAAATAACCCAAATTGTCATTATATGGCGTATAGTATACGATAAGATATAGATAGTAAAACTATGAGTATAGATTTTCAAATTATGAAAACAAATTAGGATTAAGTGTTTTAAGACCTAACTGCATAACAATCTTATGATAAGCTAAATATTTTTCAAAGCGATAGTTTTACATATTTTAAATGGAGGTGCCGGTCGTCCATGTATGATTATGCGTATACGTAGATGAATATCGATCCATAAAGTAGATTTAACAAGATAATTTAAAATATAGAATGAGTGCTTAGAAGCAGTTTAAAATACAGGACATTGTTATTTGACATGTTGTATATTATACTCCTGAATGTGGTCTATCTATCCATCATGCTCTTATACTTTCTCTTAATCAGACGAATCCCAAAGCTATAATGTCGAAAAACGATCTACTGTTCTCGACGGAAATACCCCGAGAGTAAAGATAAATTTCCCAAATTACCGCACACTTAAGAATGCTAAAGTTATAAAGTACAATGGCCTAGATCTTTTGAAGGCGCAAATGAAAATCATGTTGAGTCGATATGATTAAAAGGGTAACCAGACAACTGCGCACATGACAGTTGCTCACATGACACTTGCTCACATTACAAGTGCTCACATGACAAATTCACACATAGAAAACTGCACATATGACAAATGCTTTACACACTATGTAAGTAAGTGACTTTATATAATTTAAATAAAATATAAAACTCTACCTATACTATACTTACGTAAATAAAGTGTAAAATGTCTTTTAAAATTGAAATCACAAAATATTCACTATCTCAAAACT
>JAGVSQ010011821.1:0-12005 GCA_022683975.1 Rhyacophila evoluta | reverse complement strand
AGTGACGGATTCCTGCGAAGAGCAGAGCCCCAAAGTAATGCAGTGTATCAGAAATTATACCAAAGTCACTCCAGCAAATAATCCCCTCAAATGTAAGTAACTATTTCTTTTATATTTTACTAGAACTTTTTAAAGGTTAGTTTACCATGCCGACATAGCTAAAAGAAAAATGATTTATATGACAGATTTATAGAGAATCAACTAATAAATATTTTAAATAATAAATTGCAACTTTTTATTATAATACTGAAATATTTTTACAAATAGAGTTCATTAAAAACAAATTATAGATATTCTATCTTAGCACTTTAAAATTATTAAGTGCAGAGTTATTATTTTTAAATATTGCTTTTCTGCAAAGGACAAAGAGTGAGCAAAATTAAAATTGTAGTATCTTTTATACTACTTAACCTAAATTAACTATTTGGAAAACCCCAATGCACGATCATTTTGTTTGTTCAAACTTCAAGTTTTAGATTATGAGACTTTACAATGATAAATTGATATTATTTTTTTTAGACCTTCATTGCTGTGAAAAATCAACCAATTTCAGCTGCAGAGATGCTTGTAAGAAAGCATTGCGGACAAAAACAATAAGTCATGAGATTTTGGATGGTCTTCAAGAGGGTGGTTGTGGACCGCCTCTGCCTCACGATGCTCTCTGGCAATGTTTCTTAAGAACTGACTCGCGTGCTGAACGGGAGAATGAAGTCAGCAATATTGACAGACTAGGCATAGATTCTGCAAAACTGCATTGCTGTCATAAGGTATGTTATTTTCTTTTCTAAAATATGAAATAAAGCTAATGTAGCATTTTTATTCATTTAGGTTTATGAAGTAAATGCGTGTGTTTATGATATATTTTAAATCTAAGATTATGAGCTTAACTTTCATACCATCATTATACACAAATACTGTCTATAAAATATCACACTTTTTTATTACTGATGTGCTGAATTTTTTTTAAAACCCTTTTACTTTATTTGAATTATGAAATATTAAGTAATGTATTTTTATCAATGCTGATTTATATCATCTTTGCTAAAAGCCACATGTGAGATTTAGACGCCAAGTAGACACAGAGCGCAAGCTGCACCCTCAAGACTGAATAGGGCAGGGTGGAAGAATAGGGTCGGTATATGTTGAGCACATTCTTTAGACAATATGTGTGTATGGTCTTGATAATGATGCTAAAATTAATGTAACTATCCAAACAAATCAACTTTTAGTAATTATTCAATCGACAGAATATAAATATTTATCCGTTTTTAACGCAACCTAATAGTTTTTGTGAAAATGATAAGATATTAATGTTTTTTTTTTATTTTTAGTCAACGACTAGTCACTGTAAAAAATTGTGTGTTAATACTTTTACCAATGATTGGGCTGGCAGATGGGAACATTTCGATACAGAATGCCTAAGACAGACACAACAAGCTGCCCTTACGCACTGTATAGATGAAGGTGATTATTTTTTTCTCCAAAAATCACTGTTTTGCATGTTCAAAATGTGTCAACTTCCACAAATAAAGTATGTGAGGTTTTAAAATGACGTCATAATTTCTATTCAAGATTAAAATGAAAATTATTGGTAAAACAAAAGGAATGATAAATAGTTGCTAAAGCTGAAGCCACTTTTAAGATTAGTAGAATTTGTGATAATATTTGACAAGGTTAACTAACCATTAAGCGTTGGTCATTTTATTTCATTCTAATAGTTTAGGATTACAATGCTGCCATGAAACCAAACAATATTTCCAATCACTTTCAATAATATAACAAATTCCAATATTTAAAGAAGATTTCGATACAAAATAATCCAAGCAAAAAAAATCTGTAGACTTGAAATTCATTGAAACTTGTCTCAAAACTAGTATTTCTTTGTTTCTAATGACAAATAAATGATGATGATGTAGTGATGATGATGAATCAGTAGATTAAATGTAATTTATTCTTTCAGTGGAAGAACCATGTGAGTTAGGATGTGAAGGTTTGTCGTATTGTACTAACTTCAACAACAGGCCAACAGAACTCTTCAGGTCATGCAATCCACATGCTGATGTAGCGGCACATTATGATGTTGCACTCTGGCAAACTCAAGGGTAATATCAATATACTCTAATATTATTATTTATGAGTAATTTATTTGATATTTTATATTATAGCAATCGAGTGAGTCATCACGAAAAACTTAACTGAAAGCAAATGTAATCTATTTACAGATATCTAGATCTTCCTGGAGTTCAACTCCCGGTACGGAATATAACTAGGTGCTCTCCACAAGTATGGAAAGCCGTGGCATGCACTCTGCAAATCAAGCCATGCTCTCGACATGAGCATGCTAATAGGATCTGCCGTGACGATTGCCTTTCAGTTTTATCACACTGTATGGACTGGACAAGAGTTGACGGAGACCATAATGCAGCTAGTTTATGTGCAAAACTCTCTCCAGAGGATTCTGACACACCTTGCATATCACTACAGGGCTTTTTGGAACCAAGTAAGGCAATATTTTTGAAGAGAGTAGAGTGGAGAGTGTTGAAGCTCTTGTTAACAATGACGATGGTGTATCATTTAATGCTGTCCAAATTTCATTTTGATCATCATTATCATCATGGTAATCATGTACAATGAAAACAACTCTCTCTACCTACTTTAATTCTGCTAGCTAATTTCAAATTTGACACTATAAGAAAAACAAAGTCCAAACTAAAGATAGTATCCAACAATTTTGGAGCTGTTCAGGAGAATAAAAAAAACATGTTTTACTGTCTTCTTAGGGTAAAAATATCAAAATTTAAGCCGAATATCAAGTTTTCTGTTTCATAGAATGATAAGAAATAAGAAAGTATATGCAAAAATTGAAAAAAATGTACTTCTGAAAAACTGTTTTATAATTTGGGGCAGCCGTGTTGTGATAGTAGTATTTATGATTTCTTTTATTTTTAGGTGATAATCCTTACGTCGAACCGTACGAGCAAGTATCATCACCGTGCAAGGGCGATCCTTGTAACATTACTCAAGTGTGTAGTGTAAATCGGAATTGCCCTCATGGAAGACCGTGTAATGCATATACATGTAGTAACGGGTGTCCACTAGGTATGTAAAGCAATCTAAATTAAATGGATTTTTTTTCTATCTGGTATGATTCCAGTATTCTGGAAGACTGTTGACTACTATAATATATTCAGCGGAACTGAAGGATTCTTGTGTAATTTATGCACACATAATGTTCAGAATATTATTCATCAGTGAATCAGTAAAAAAATGCGCAGATACATATGGTCTTTTATTTGAAACACTAGATGGCTAGGGAGATCAGTGAACTGTTTTTTCTCAAGATTTAACCACAGCCAAAACTCTAAAATTATTTTATATGTTTTGTTTTTAGGGGAAGCTAGTCAGCTTTTGGTACCAGAAGGAACTTACGTCCGAATACCGACTTCCAATTCACAGAAAGGCGGCTTAAAAATATGTAGTTGCTCAACAAAAGGAGTTATTGATGATTGCCAGCCACTTCCATGGTTTCCATACGACAACTGTGTCTTAGCAAATAAAGATATTGCTCATGGTAAATACCTATTACTCTGGAATATCACTAACATACTGTTTACCAATAGTAATAAACAGGATTGAACAAGTCTACTAATAAAATAATTTGAACAATGAGACAGTCTGAAAATGACTTCATTTTAAAAAGTCAAATTATTTTAATAAAAACTTTGAAATTTATTGATGTCGAAATTCTTTTTGTTTTTAAAAATTTGCATGTACTTTATTTATATGTTTTAATATGATATTTACTTCAATTAATATTTTAATATTTAAAAATATACTTACTAAATGTATATAAATATTTCAGGGTCCACATTCTATATGGAATGTAATATTTGCTCATGTTTTGCCGGAGAGATAGTGTGTAGTAAGAAACAATGTGATATTCAGGACACAGAGACAGACGGAGGTGTTGTTTCATTCACTCGACTTCCTTGTAACTGTCCACCTCATCATGTTCCGGTTTGTGGGTCAAATGGAAACACATATCCCAATCCATGCCTGGCTAAGTAAGAGAATAGTTCCATAAATAAAATTGCCATGAAAATTTTTATGACGTTTGTCATGTATATTAGGCATCAAATCTGGAATGTCAAGATATTCCACTTTAATTGATTGATGAAATAAATTGCCATTTTATTCTTCTCATTTATGTTTCATACCGATATCTATTTTTTTTTAGATGTGCAGGTCTTGGTGATGCAGACATAGAGTATTTGCCATGCTCTTCAAAAAAGATTTGTACTGATACTTCGTGCCCATCTCCGAACTCTACTTGCATTCCCAACCCAACCGTTTGTCTATCACTGATGCATAGGCCATGCCCACAGCATTTATGTGGTGAGACAACTATATTGCTTAAATTCTTTTATTAATTAATTTTTGTTTTACCATGTAGATTATAGAGTTCAATTTGAAAATCCCTTAGCCATTAAAAATATCCATGAATGATAGATCATTATCTGTCTATCAAGATATTGTATTGTTCAAAAGTTTACTTTGGATTTTTATTATTTATTCTCAAATTTATTTTGATATTTTCCAGTTAATTCTACAAAATGTGCATCCGCTCCGAAAGAATTTATTTGCGATACGGAAGGTAACACTCACCCATCGCCATGTCATATGCTAAGTGCCGGGAAGAAAATAGCTTATATGGGAAAATGTTTATCCAAATGTTCTAGGGTAAGTTTTAATATGCTTTTTAATTTATTAATATTGACAGTAAAGATAGCAAATAGCTAATTGCTTATGACATCTGAAATCTTTGTATATTATAATTAAATAAAACAAAGTGGCCAACTACGTCAAGCAAAACACTCACAAGGTATTTGAAAGATCTCAAACCAATGGTCATAGATAAATAAATTTGTTTTATTGTTACCAATAACTGAACTTCCATCTATCAAAAAAAATTACAAATGAAGCATGCCCTATAAAATTTGAAGTAAACTGTTATTCTGATCATACTGGAAACTCTCCTCTTTTAAGAAATACGTACATATAAATTAAATGTAACATAAAAGTTGTGAACTTATTTTGTAGGTTGATACCGTCTGTGGAATAAATGGCAATACATATTCATCGGAGTGTGCAGCTTGGGCCGATTATGTGAGCGTTGATTACCAAGGTCCATGCGTTGCTGTTGGTCTCATCACTGACGTGATGAGTAATAAATGTAATCTAGATCGCATCACATGTCCTGCGCTCATCAAACCCAACTGCATTGGATTCACTCCTCCTGGAGCATGTTGCCCAGTGTGCGGTGGCGCTCTTAAACTTTTGTACTCCAGAAAACAAATCGATCGTGCCTTGTATGCCTTAAAAGGACAATCTTTAGCTGCCCTTACCCTGAAATCAGTATTGAGTTCTTTACAGCGCCAAGTGCAAGTAGCTGAATGTGTAGTAAGAGGTTTTATTACCATAGAACTTGAGATATTTGTTATGGTTCAGAGTACTGAGCATAAACCTTCGGAAATCCAATTGGAAGCATGCGTGAGAGAAGCAGAAAAGCTTGCAAGTCTCATTCGACGTCACAGCGCAAGAATATCAAGTGAACTGAGCTTAAGTCCTTTGACTGTAGCAACGGAAGTTCATACAGTGCCATCTAAAGCTTCTAGTCGGAACTTTTATTATTTGACATCATTTGTACTGTGTTTTAGGTTTATATTATTTGCACTGAAGGCATCATGATAAGTTTTGAAGGCTATTTGTGGTACAGTACTATACAAACAGTGATCAGAGATGAGTAAAAAATATGAAATAAAATATCTACATAGTAAAAATATGTGTAGCATTAAACTAAAAAGGTTGTAAAGGGATACTCTCAAGTGAATCTAAGTAAACTTAAACAGTAAAGTGTACTGTAGGATTTGTATATCAGAATAGCTCTAATAAATGTTTGGATTTAAAGCTTAATCATCGAAAGGTTTTAAAAAGCCTCAAGGATTTTGTACATTTTTAGTGCAATTCCACAATTACCTGCAATCCTAATTTACATTGATCAATAAAATATTAGTTCTCACTCATGATAGTTTGAATAGCGCTGTTCTAGTATATTGTATAAAGCACAGCTGCCGACTGTTTGGAGCACTTGTACAATAATATTATTTTAAGTAAAGCAAGCTTCAGTCAATCAATGAACCAAATATTCTTATTTAGAACCAATTTTCAATATAAATGTTGTTATGCTAGATGTGCCATATATTAAATCATTGTATTTTTATTTATAAATATATACACCATTACACACCCTTTGGGATCATAATATACAATACTTACTGTACCATACTGTCGTTATGATTGGTTTGTTGAATGTGCCCACAGACTTAAAACATCACCTTGTTTTTACATATGCAGCCATGACTGGTAAAAATAAAACCACTTTTTAATTGCCATAAGATTCATAAATCTGTCGATCACAGGTGGCGAGGAATTTCTAAAATTTTTTTTTTGTAGTTAGCCTCTCCTTTACATAGTTATTGGCAGCTGAAAATTCTTTTGAATTTCATAAATAATGTAAGCATAGTGAATGTAATACAAATTGTTAATAAAAATCCGTGATATACTCGTTAAATGTAGGCTGGAAAAAACAGATGAAAAACAAAAAGCGTGTAACTTTCTTTCGGGGACCAGAATCACACTGATGATTACTGGGTAGAAAAATCTTTGACATGAAATAATAAGAAATGAAATGACTAATCATGATAGGAAATGTGAGATAGTTGAAATGATTGTTAGTCTAGTATAGCCACATTCTGGTTACTAATGATGAATGCATATGGCAAAAAATGTTTAAGGTACAGTTCGAATTTCAATTTTGGCAAAATTGCTGCTTGAAATCCTGAAAAAAGGGATAGTATAATTATATACAATTGTAAAGACGCTTCAGTAATTTTTAGTTGGCATATAATGAGAATTCACAATATTGTGCACAGATTAAGAAAGCGCTATTGTTATTGTAGTTACAGTATGGTATGGGCTGTCAATTTTGGTCACGACTTTCTTATCAAAGCTTCATAAAATCCGGTTGTTTTTTTTTTAAATTTCTATTATTTATTTTAGTGATGTGCAATTGTTATAATACATTTATATAATGTATAACTTGTTTTATAATATCATAAATATTATATAAAGTGGATTCATGGTGCCAATGCGATTAAATTGTAATATACACTAATTATTATTAAGTTATTTATTGTACATATTGTTTTTAAAGATGTTGTATTTAATTTAATTGTAGATTGTTTTCATTGTTGTTTATTAAGTTACTAGTTAGTGTTGAACAAAGGATTAAAAAAGCTTCTTGCATTAGAAAGTCTTCCACCATAAATTTAATACTTGTGAAGAACTTTTGTATAAAGTGTGCCTTGAAGTTTTCATTTGGTATTCCACTATCCTTGGCTTCTGGGGATGGTTTGTGCCATAGTCACTGTTTGAAATAATATATAACTCAATGTGCTGAAATATATTAGCTCGGCCATCTCACATGTTATTGTTTATCTAATATATTTATTTAGTAACAAATGAAAATTTTGACCATTGATGTCTTGAAACCACATTATTTACACTAAGTGTGATATATTATAAACATAGAATGATGAGTCATTCGCATAATCCAGATGAATTAATTGAGACCAAAATAAATTTAGTTTAATAGGTCAGTTACAGTGATAATATTACTTAAAACAATATTCTATGATAATATAAAATGTACTATTTTGCATGATATCAGCTTGTATTATATCTTTTTGGTTACGGAATTCATAAAATTTCATTCATAAAATCAGTGGCTTCGTCTTTTTCTGCATTCACTCATATTTATTCTACCCCAATATTTAATGTCCTTATCCTATCATAAATATTTTATCTTAAACAGTACATTATTTGTTTTTTGACAATTATGAAAAATTATATAACATTCCTTTTTTAAAATTTGAATCCATTCTGAATATTGTTTTGCTATTTCTTTAAATGATTTTTTGTAAAGTTGTATTAAAAGATTTACATACATTTGTAAATAAAATTAAAAAAAAACAATATTGTCGTTGTCTGTTGTTCAATATGGCATTTGAGCCGATAAGTTCTAAAAAATATGTTTTTTTTTATGCTTTAAGCCACATTGATTGGTGTTTAAGTCAATACCGCAAATAAATCATTTTCACTAAAGAAGTAAACAAGACTGAGTATTCCTGAACATTTTGACAAATGATTCTTTCATGGTATTACATTTACACTGACTATATTCTTCTTCTGAGACAGTCTCCGAAAAGATGATTTGAATAATCCTTTATCACTAATGAACCATGATGTGAAGTAATTATAATGTGTCTCTGTTTAGTTATTTATTTTACTTAATACATGTTGTAATATCACAAATTATAGGTTTATGTGACTCCATCAGTATGCAGTAATATAAAAGCTGCTTCAAATTGAAATTGAATATTTTAATAAAAACAATGTTCATATTTTTCATACAATTTTTGCTGATTTAGGTGACTGTAAGAATTTTTTACGATTAGTATAAGACACTTTATGGTTATAGTGCTTTATGGTTTTTTGGTCAGTATGATTACTAAGCTCTATTTGATAAATTGTATTGATGGGTAAAATTAAAAAGATTTTGCTTATAATGTTATATTTTTTAATAATTGACAAAAATACACGAGGGCAATGATTCTCGTTTTCAGTTTCTCCAAAGTCATTTTTATATTATACATAATATTTTTGCATGATTCATTACCCATAGTTTGATATTATTAAAATATAATGACTGTATTAATATTTATGACAATAGTTTGATATATTCAATGCTCTCTGTAATGTAATTATAAAATATACACTAAAATGCCCAAGTGAATAAAATATTTATTAATTTTTCTTTTAAACCTGAGCGCCTGTATTTATTTCATATAAATATAATATTTGATTACCTGTACTAGTCGCTATTTTTGTACATAATGCATTTATAACATATTTCTATAAATACAGAATTTTTATGAAAAAGAAGTGAGGAATTATGTTATTTTGCCCCTTGTTAATTATTTGATAAAATAGTTGTATACGCATCCTTACTAATAATAAAAATGAAAACATTCATCAGGATTTACAAGTGACAATTTCTATTTTTCATATCATAATTGTACATATAAAATTTATAAATATCTTATACGGATGGGGATATTTAATCTCACCTGTAATGCATTGAAGCAGCGTATAGCAATTAAATATAACAGATCGATTAAATCCTGTATGGGTGAATTTCAAACAATTGACAAATTAAGGTTAAATAAACAAACATCAGGCATTCTTGTTCAGTTTGGAATTTTAGTGTTGCAGTATTGTCCTGAGAAATAAAAATAGAGAGTCCTGTGAAACCTTGCATTACGAGTAACTTAATATGTGAGTGTTTTGCAAGACAAGTAAAGAATTTTCATAAATATAACTTGATATATACGAGCTCTTTTGGAAAAAGATGCCAAAAAATACCTTACAAAACAGCATTTTCGGTGACTGCAAAATACTCGAAGTCTGGTCACAAGTCTATATAAGACCATCTTATTCTCTTGCTACGTGCTAATGCAAACGGTGATTTCTGCGGCCGAAACTTAATTCCCAGAATGTATTAGCGTCCAAGAAATGTAAGCTGTAAAAGAATCAGTTAAAAGTTATATCCAAATCAAACAAAAAAAATATTTAGAAAAGAATTTGCCACTCAAAGGTTTGCCTCATTCCCCAAGTCTTGATAGCGACATATTGTCGATTACATTTATTGATAATTACAAGTACTATTAATGATTGGAGAATAAAGTTTACCAATATTTAGACAATCAGAAAACTGCTCAAAAGGGGTCAAATGTTTTTTTTAATGTTCACATCAATTTACGAGGGATATTTTGCAATACTACTAAACATGATAATGTATATGTAAGTCACATGGTGATTGTTAACAAGACATCATTTATCATGATTCAGTATCTCCATCAAGCTACACATCTTATTTTAGTACGTGGAAAAAAGCATTGTGACTTTGATTAATGGTTTGAGCGAAAAAAAAGAAGCTAATGCTCATTCTTCTGATTGTAATAAAGAGAAATTGTGTCATGTATGGAAGTAATCAGTTGACAGTCAGTGAAGGCTACACGACAAACATTATATGCAATGTGGCAGATTTCTTTCGTCAACATTGCAGCGCATAAACCTCTATAGTCTAGTATGGTTATTTGTGAAAAGTTATTAGCTATTTACTTTACTAATCAAGTTCATGTTCTGAACCTGAATGAATGTTGCCGAAGTACACAAGCTACAACAAGTTGTATGTGTTAGGATGTGCCAAAAAATCTAGAATATTGCTTAACTTTTTTTGATCGGTGTGATTGCAGTGTGGAAAGAACAAGATTTTTTTTCGATGGTCACACCATATACAACTTAATGCACGCTTCGTCAAAGGATGTAAGCTGCAAATGCCAAATTAGTATCTAAAATTAGCTTTTAATTATGAAAAATGAAGGACCTGTGAAATTTATGACGGGGAAAATGGATTTCTACCAATTTATTGGTTTTCTTAAATAACTTATTAGATTAACATCACGCTGGGTAAATAAAACACCAGTATTAATTTTCGTGCACTTTAAGGTTGTCGATAAGTCCACGTTAAAATATGTTTAATTTCAGGACTTAATACATGAAGTTAATTTATATTGATTTTTAAAATATGATTTCTTTTTAATTATTGTAAATTGAATTTTATAATATCATAGTTTATATTAGAAGACAAAAAATATTTCATGATTATAGATTCAATTTTTTAGCATTAAATTTGATGCTAAACACAAAGTTTCTCAAAGTGTACACACATGTGGCTGAGTATTTGAGTAAGTAAATATGTATATATTTTCAAACCCCTATGCCTATGATATTAAACCTTTAAAGGCTCGATGTTCAAACTATACAGTTTAAAGATTATTAATAAATAGACTCCAAAGATTTTGTTATAATGTGTTTTATTGATATAAATATAATATATTTAAATAAATTATATTTATAAGCAATTCTTATTTTTTTCATTTTTTTTATGGGAGAACTGAAAATACTACACGCTGAAATTAAATCCCAATCGATGAAGCTAGATTGTTTAACCTTGGCTTGTCGCGTGATATTATGATTTTGGAGATTTCAAGTGCATTTATTTAGTGATAGTTAATTAACAAGCGTTAGATGAGTTTGCCGCAAGTAGTTGGAATTGGGGGTAATTTATTTTTGTCTCTAGGAAATGGGAATTGAAAATGATATTTCTCGAAGTATTATAGAGAATGGAAGAGCAAATAAAAAGACGGGAAAATATGCAGAATAGTATAGTTTCTTTTCTGAAAAAATCCGAAATTTCCGGGAAACGGGAATTAAAAAAACATGAATATTTATCACTAGTTAGCATACGCTATTTGAATACATTTTGAGATGGTTGAGTTTTCTCGGGTGGGTGTGTACATGCTTTATACGTATTTTTTTATTTATAACATGTACGCTCTCAAAGTGAAACATATGGATCCACACATTGTGAAGATATCCAATCTGAAAGTAAACTATATGGATCTCCGTAATGTGAAAACATCTTGACAGATTATTTTTTTCACGAGAATTATTTGTCAGATAATTGTTCAACCCAATGGGCATCCAGTCCTGTATTTTCGGATTCTTAAAATCCGACAGATGGGGGAATCGAACCCGCATTCCCGGATTGCTAGGCGTGCACGCTACTAACTACGCTACTGAGGAGATACGTATACGAGTATCTATATTAGTAGCGTGCTATTTATTTTATTTTACATGTTCCAAATATTAAAAAATATCAATCTAAACCAGTGCTTCCCAAATTGGGGGTCGCGACCCTTTTTGGGGGGGTCGCGAAAATATTCAGTACAAAGTACAAATATTCATTTATGAATATCCTG
>JAGVSQ010011820.1:0-12005 GCA_022683975.1 Rhyacophila evoluta | reverse complement strand
AAAAATAGCAGTTTTGACCTAATAATGCAGTTTGATAGATTTTTGTATGCTCCATCATGTGGTAAAATATGCGTAACCATATTCCACGTACTTTTTCAGTAATATTAAGATGTCACTTCGTATTATGTCGATATTAAACATATTAGCTTATAACCATAGTCAGCCATATAACCAATATTCTTTTCCTTAGAACTCTTTATCTATCTATTAAATAATATATCAGTCTTATCTGCATATTCATGTTAAATAAACAAAACAAAAAGAGTGACAGTAAAGTAAGAACTCCCCTAGTACGATACCATACCTTAACCAATGTTTCTCAATCTTTTGGCCAGTGAGTAAGCGCAAGCTATAATTTGCATTATCGACAAAAATCTTTAAAAATTGTGCGAAAGTAGAATGTACAAAAGTCAAGGGCCACGTTGTACTGTATTTTCGGTTACTTGTATTGCAAAAAAATATATATATATTATGTATCCTGTCAAACTTTTCAAAAATTATAATTAGCTCACCTCATGCTTGCAAAGAGGAAGTGTCACATCAACCATTACTAAACATTTGGCTTTGATAGGATCTTCGTGACACTTGATTTGCGCTGTATGTCCACAAGGTAAAGTTTTCTCAACCAAAACGCTGCAAGGCTTGCACTCCTCACTGCATAATAGCAAACACCCATGGTCCATTGAACAAGATCTGCATTTAAATTATAATATTATGACAGATGTAACACTTATTATTTCCTGGATATTTTTGATCCTGGGAAACAAGAAATTTAAAATAACATTCCCAGTAATTAAATTAAATTTAAAAACATACAATAAATTATAAGCAATGTAAGGTTGGACATTCGATGGATAAGTTACTGACAGATGAAACTTAGCATATGAATGCTATCAATCCAAACTACACAACATAAACGGCCGAACATATTGCAAATGCTGCATAGAAAAAAAAAATCATAAGAGCTTAATTACTTTGTAAAATAATGCACAATGTTGGGATGCATTGCCCTTCAAATTAAAATACATCAATTTGTAGAGGACTTCAATTTCCGTAAGGAGTAGACATTGTAGATGAAGAGTAGTTGTTTTAATTTTATTAAAAAGAGAAAGGAAAGAGATAGATATTGCCAGAATAAGTCACCAGTTACAATACGGTATCATGTAACACAAAATACACTCACGAACAGAGCATTCTTTATTGAAAGGAAGCTTAAACTTGGCAAGATAAAATTTGAGGTTGATAAAATACTATATTATGGAAGTATCATTTGGCATGTCACTTCGGTAGATGACTTGAAAAGCAAGTATGCTACCATGTCCATTTTCTTGAGAAAATTATGGGTGCTGAATGAAACGACTCGACAGTACAAATAACAAGACATATTGTTGTATGTGCCAGGGAGCAAATATAGTGGTTACAGGTCTGAAATCTGTGTATATACATCACAATACAGGGGGGGGGGGGGGAATAGCTATCTGATCTGATAACCGTACAGGTCAGAATAGAAATTTTACTGCGGTCATTCGATGTCTGGTTGGTTATTAAAGAAATTGAAAAGCTGAATCATACGACTAATATGCCAGAATCAGATGAAGATATTGATAATACCAATTCATAATGTGTAGTTTCTTTTTTCTTATTATAAAAAGGCTATTTTATTTTAACAAGCAAAATATTTTCATAAATTACTATTAACTTTATTGGAGTTTTCAATTGCCTATAATGATTGCTTTTAAAATTTCCATTTGAATAACATTATTCACATGTGGATCTTGTTGAGGAGTTTAACATAAAGGACATTTCCAGAACATTTCATGATTTAGACTTGCATATCCGTATGCCTCTCAGCTGCAGATATTTTATACATGCTTTTAATGTTTATTAAATGTCACCAAGGTCATTGCTTCTCTAGTTACCATGACGCCATCAGATATTGTGCAGAACACTATGAGATTTATTTAAACTGGTATGGTTTTTGTTAATGATTTCGACAGTCGTAATTTTGTTTGAGGAAGGAGTGATGTTATAATGATCATGATTTTTGATAGCGTATTTTTATGATTATATTGATAAATTTACGACTCAACTCCTTAATTTAAAAACATAATTTTTTAAATTCTAAATTATTTAAAACTGGTAAACTTCCAGTTTACCAGTTTTAATAAATATTTCATATTTTTGCTAAGTTTTTTGTGATTTTACTGTCGAATAACAAATATTATAATAGAATATATAGATTGACTCACTTTTCACATTTCTCTTTACATTTATAGTGCAAGTGCTCAGTATCAAATATATGACACTTCATGTTGCAATAGTGTCCGCATTCCAGTAGAGTATTGCAATCCTTATTGCAGCCACCATTCGGCACTAAGTCAAAATCACATTTGTTCTTAACCTGCAAAGTTTTCACATCGAGAAATTTACATAAGAGTTTCAATGTTACCAATCACGTTGATTTTGAACATAATTGTTCCAATTTTTTAATTATTTCATGGCAGCATTACAAATACAGAAGAACAATAATGTCTGATCCCTGATTTTTTTAAAACCTAACTTGACTGTTCAACCAACATTTCAGTTTGATTTTTACATTACAAACTGTAATGAATATGGTAACATGTAAAATTCCTATAATATATCTAAATGTATTCATTACAAAAGAGATAAAGCCTTCTCGGGTAGGTACATATCCGTTTTGTATGTTACAGGATTACAGCAGCTAATAGTTAACATCAATTGATGAATGAAGACAACATTTAACCCTTTTATTAAAAGCAGTCACCAGTTATTTGTACATATTGCTTTATAAAAATATTTTAACCATAGACGAACAAGTAGCATATAACAATATATTTTACATACATGAGTGAAAAATTCCGAGTGGTTTAGACATTGCAATGTTAGAGAAGGTCCTATCGCTTCTTGTTCAATTAGTGTCCTGTTAATCTTTTTCCAAATCTCACTACTCTGGGTTAGATTACTCATGTTGCCAACAATGAAAAACCCTAGACAGTACACAATAGAATTAAAAATTAATCAAGCGTCTGTAATTCTGTTGATTAACATAATATAACCTAATAACAATGAACCTCATATTATCAACAAACTGAGCCTTCAAAGCATAAATACATTCAGATAAGAAAACTTAATGTTGATAAGTGCAAAATAAGAGTGCGGCTTGAACGCACCTTTAGTTCGCTCGGCCTGGAATTTTAAATGCGTCAGGTTACTTAATCTGTTTAGGATATGTCACATGTGACAAGTATTTTAGATAAGTGAAGGAACAAATTAGTATATGTGATTAAACTGATGTTATATTTTTTATTTTTAACAAAGTTATACAAATGCAAAAAATCGCGAATTTTTAAGTACTCTAGAGGACATTGAGAAATTCTTGCGCAGTGAATGTGTTAAACAAATAATACAAAAAACGATCAGTGTTTCAAAATTTTTTTGACATTGAGATCTATTTGACAATAATTGCGTATCTGTTTCTTGGTCATAGTCTGCTTTTAACATGTTAACTATAAAATCTGTAGCTCAATCTAATGCAATAAACTAGCATATAGCATATATCAATAATATTAGGCAAATGGAATAACAACAAATAAAGAAAAGTAAACCTTCTTTGGCCCTCGACAAGGCGACGCAAACACGATTAGGTGTGGAAAGAAATCCAATCTTTGCATCTTCATTGCTTCTTACGAGAGATAGTAAAACAATTTTACTTTCTTCTCCCTGAAAGTTGTCCACGTTGATGATACGAATTGAATCCAATTCAGGGTAATATTTTTTTTCCTAAAATTCAAGTAACATAATTATCAACTCATAATTATTTTATAAAAAAATCAAATACGGCCCTGACAAAGTTATTGTTATTTGTGAAGATAGCTTGTATACAATCTACAATTTAACTGTAACTTATATATCTATAACTAAATACAAATTTCAATATCACTATGACCAACACTACTAATGAATCCCAAAATGATCAATGTTAACATTTCTCACTGTAAATCAATAATATTATTAATTCTAAGAAATCAACCTTCAACCTATCACATTTCAGTCAATGAGTTCCCTCATCTAGACTATTAGTGTACTTTTTCATACCAACTTTACCTAGTTATCTCATTAATTTAGCTGGATTTTGAAAATAAAATATTTTATTGTCATCACATTGAAAACAATCAGTGTAAAGAATCTACAACAGAAATTAAAATCTGTTCTGTAACTTAATACCCACCCTCCTCATGTGAAACATTTGTCCTGTGTAAGTAACAAGAATGGTGATATCGGTGGGCAGATACTGGTGATGGATAAAATATCTAGCCAGGCACAGCAAAAAATCACATTCGTAAGTATTCAGTCGACTCGACATCTCATCACCCTGTTAATCAAAAATACATATTTTTGAGATAATTAACACTTTGAGTAAATCAAAATTCCTTTCAAGCTGAAAGGTTTAATTTAATAATTTTATAACACATCAGTTCAATACTAATTTTTTTTTTATATTCTTCCAGCATTTTCTTTGCAATATCTTAAATCATTATAATAAATAAAAAAAAAGGTGATGACTACAAAAAAAAAATGTAAGAGTAGGTGAAAACGATTTGTCCAACTCCTGAATTACATCTTAAATATAAATAGTTTTGACTAGCGGTAGTCAACCTGCGATTTAAGCTTTCAGGTGGGCAATAGGGACATTGTCGAGTACTTTGTAGTTGATCTAAATTAAGATTTTACTATCAATAAAGATACAACTAAAATACACCTATACCTCGCTATACGGCCGCTCTTTATATGACACTTTGCTATAATGGCTTTTTTAACTATGGCACTTTTTCAATTTACGGCCCACAATATTTCATTATACAGCCAAAATAATGCTGTACTGTTAGCGACCTTCTGTTTAGTTTCAGCTTCACCGTTTAGGCGGCACTGCTAAATTTTACGAAAATATGAGGAATGTTGTTAGCAGTGATCTTTGGCAGCATATTTTACTAATTAATTCTTAATGTTCGTCATCAGATTAACCCTAACCACTTGGGTGCCACTAAAGCGGCGGCATTAGAAGCTTGTTGTATTACTAGAGTCTAGTCATTTTAAAATTATTTTTAGCAATTTTTATATTGCGAATGCAATCAAGTTAGAATGAATAATAGTAGGTTATTACATTTATGTGAGAAAGGAGTCGCCAGCAGAAGTGGCGTGCGTAATTTCACCATGTTATTATCTGAATCTTTTGGTGCAAGTGATATTTTTATGTCACATTGGGTAACAAATTTTATTCATTGAGCATTCCAGGGTGAACTGAAGTGCTATGCATGATCTGAAGTGTGTTTAAAGCAAATTGGTGCTCGCTTTTATTTGTTTAAAAATCAAGGGCGTCTCGTATAGTTTACAGTTTTATATTTGAATAGTCTTTGATGAAAATACTTACTAGTATATTCTACCGATTAAGAAGCTTACAAATCTAATGTGAAATACCCAGAGTCTAATGAAAATAACTACATATCGATACATGATTTTTTGAGTGTACTGAGACAATGTGTACTGCACTGGGAAAGAATTGTTTTTAGACAAAAACAAATTTAGAAAATTTATGAGACTTCGGCTCTTATAACAAGTGTATTTGTAGGCACTTCATTTGGATCATATTTATAGCCTAACTAAATGAATGGAATATTTACACTTTATAGCCACTTGCTTTACATCTCACTATTTTATTATAATTCTGTGGAAATACATTTGGATCATTTCAAAATTCATTTGTTAGTAATACACGAGAGAGTGAAATACCACACAATGAAGAATTGCAAATAAAATTTAAAAAGTACAGTATATTCATTACAAATTTATTTTACAGAAATAATAAAAAAAAAACGTTTTTTCACCAATTAAATGTTTTGTATTGAAAATACATTTTTTACGTAAAAATGTCCCGAGTGGTTGGTATGCACATACAAATAAAAGTTCGACTGGTACAGGTTAAAATAGTTTTCAAACATTTTATTTTATGTTTTTTATTATATTTATACATATGTGGATATGATTTCTTTTGCTTTTAAATTAAATGTTAATTTTTTAGAATTTCAGTTTTGTACTTTTATTAATAAAAAGCATTAAACACTTAATGAGCCCATATTATTTTATAAAAAATTGGAACAGATCCAATAAAATCTGTATCGGTTTGTTCAAAATAATTGGTTCATTATACAGCTATTCACTTTATGGTCAACTTTTCCAGAACATATCTAGGCCGTAAAGTGAGGTATGGGTGTACTTAAAATATTAAGATAGCATAAGAGCTAAAAAACAATTGTGGCTTGTTTTATTCAGCAAGCTCACTGTCAATAACGCTATTTAACTCATAAAATAATTATGGAGGCAAAGCTCGTTTGCAGAGTAGTAGATTTGCCGATCTTTCTAAGATGAAGAGACACTTTGTGATTAATACAGGTGGCAATTATTTATATTACAATGAAAACTTAATTAAATCTCTCTTACTGTTAAGAATTTTAAGAAATTTGTCTTCCAGTTCAACACATGAAATTATGTTGGTATTGATATAGTATGCAAATTTTATTTTTAAATCCTTACCGAAGTCTCAGGAAATTGATGATCAATGAAATATAGATTTTTGACAGTGCCAGAGATTGGTGTATACTCATTAACACTCGGGTCATTGAGGAGGTGAGGGTAAATTGTGGGAGTGATGAGTTTTGCGAATTCGGGTCTCATGCGGTGCTGCACGTCCAGTTGGTGGCAATGGCTACCATTATTGATCATACGCTCAAATAATGATAGATCCAAATTGAAATGCTTGGCCAAACGGTATGTCGCCGTCATCGGTTTCAACTGAAGATGGTCACCTGCAATAAATAGTATATTCTCAGATAAATAATATCTGAATAAAAAAGTATTTTCAATACCAATTTTGAATCAGGAATCTGAATAGAATAAGTAAAATATTACCTATTAAGATGAGGTGCTTACAGGCACTCGTCAAAGATACGATAATATGGCTCTCCATGACTTCTGCTGCTTCTTCTACGATTACTGCAATAACAATATAAGAGATAGTCACCACATTTTTAAATAAATAATCAGTTAATAGAAGAATATTTAATCTGCGAAGATATGTTCAAAAATTCTTATAGCCTATCCTTCTCATTCATGTAGAGCATAGATTCAAATTGGTCAGCACCATCCCCCTGTAGGCACTGAAGTCTTCTAGGGAGGCGATAGTGGGTTCAGAAGCACTTGGGGGGCATTAAGGTGATATAGGAGTCAGTCGCTTTTTATAAAAGAAATTAATAATAACATTATGTGAGCTAAAAAAATGAGAATAGGGCAGTGAGTAATTTACCGAAAAGAAGACAGTAGGCTTAAAAGAGATTTGAAACCTATGGTGGAGAGCATTTGTAATCCAAATAACCCGTATGACTAAATAGTAAGTTTATGATCCCACTATTATGTGATTTTTTTTATCTTATGATTTTTTCATTGAAAGTACTGTAAAAGCAAATGTTGTCATATTAAATTGGCATAAAAAAGGAAAATAATTTCAGCACCAACCACTTCATGTGAAGAAAATCATTTTCATGATCGGTGTTTAGAAAATTAGTTGATATTTGCATGAAGATGATATAGAACTCCTAGAATAGAACAGAATATGTAAAGAATTCAAAGCCATTATTTGAATGAAGAAATGCTTGTTTTTGATTGTTAATCTCAATCCTCAATCCTCAACGATAAATATTATATTTATGCTAACTTCTCTATGACATGTGATAGATACATCAGTGCTCTGTAACCTTTTACCTTTCACGGCACAATCGACGTTTTTTCCAAAATTTTGTGACATTTTTCATTCTTTTTTGATACTGTAGAAATGCGCTACGGCACTCCCAGTATCATCTCACAGCACAGCGGTTGCGAAGCACTGTGATATTTGATGCCTTTGATCAATATTTTGCATGTGAAGTATTTAAATAATATATATATATATTTATTATCTCCCCAGTAGCCAAAAGGATGATTCAGAGAATGCAAATTCGATTACCATATCTGCTGAATTTTTAAAAAAATCTGAAAATGCAAAGCAGGATGCCCATTGGGTTAGGCAATTGTCTGACGGCAATTCTCGTGAAATATAATCTGTCAAGACATGTCTTTACATTGCAGAGATCCATATACTCCTCCACTATTGGAGCAAATATTTTCACACTGTGTAGATTCAAGTGCTCCACTTCCGTAGAGAACAATGTATAATAAAAATAAAAAAAACCAATTTTACAAACTATGATAGATTGTGCCCTCTCAGACACACTACCAGAACTGATAAGAGAGCCATCAGTATATAGAATTAACTCGTTGCTGTAGAAACACTAAAACTATGCAAGTTAGCGCTAAAGCGTGGATCACGTAAAATTATATGAAAGGGGGGAAACCCAAAAGTGCTCTGTAGTGATATATGTATATTTAGTACGTTATATTCTTTATAGTACACAGCAGGTATAATTTTTTTTAGTACAAATACAGTTTGGGATGACACAATTGTAAAAATAGTAACTTTACTGTTCTATTATTATTTTTACAAATTTTAGATCGGTATCAGTAATAGCAGGTATTATAATATTACAGTCTTGAACATTCACCCATGTAACTATTTCTTTCGATTCCAAAACAAGCTCTGATGGATATAAGGAAGATAAGTCCTCAATTAACATGTTGAATTAAAAAAAAAAAGATTTTACCTATGCGAGACTTGAGAGCTTTCAAAAGAGACTGTTGCTGAGCAGCACCTGATGTAGTAATTCCAATGACATTAGCTCTACGCAAGATATCATAATCGGCCACCATCAATAACTCATCACATACAGCCTTCTCTCTTTGAAACTCTGCCTGTAGTAAAAGAAAAAATAAAGCATTGTTTAAAACAGGCAATCCACATATATATCATAATTTTTTTGTTCAATATCGCGTACGAGCCAAGTTCAAACTACATTTTTTGACGGCACAAACTGTATTAATTGATGCATTCAAATTTTGAAATTGACAAATAAAGTAGACTGCTTGAAATCAGTTAATGTCAATGCCACGAATTAATCATCCCCATTAAATGAATAAGTAAGACCATATGGAGCATATGGATGGTGTGTAAATATCTAATCTAGAAATAGGAGTACACAAATCTTCACAATATGGAGACTTGACACAACACAACACAAAAATCTTTAGCGGCCATGAAAAAAAATGATCAACTACAAGAAAAGGACGATAGAGCAAAATTCGAAAATGGATACTTTTATTTCGCGTGTGCCCAAAAAAAACCAAGAAACCAGATGGATGTGATTTCGGGGGCAACAGGGGTGGCATTTTAAAGACTTGCATCATACTGAGAGAAATCTACCACAACCCTGGCCATGCCCTCCGATAGCGATGTGCACATGTTACCTCTCGCCAGACCAAACAAAAAAAGTTCTCTTTTGAATTCCTCGCGCCATTATACCATTGAATACACATGTTTAATCTTATTCAGAGGGTATCATTTGGAAAAATGGCTAGTTTCAGTATATGAGCAATTGTGTAAGTTTGCTCATGAAGATTTCACGCTGTCAAGTCAAAAAACAATAATAACATAAAATAGAAGTTTTATGATAGCAATGTGATAAAAACCAGGTAAATACACATTTCAATAGTACCCACCATTTTTATTTTTGCTTATTTTTTACAAAAACTGGAAAATAAGATCAACTTATCCGCATATATCTATGACAAGGTTAATTATTGCTATTTATAAGTTTTTGATATCGTTATAAAGATTTTTCAAAATTAACATTATCCACTTTGCTGTGGATGATAATTAATTATTTTTAAATAGTTTTTTTACTAAATTCTTGAAATGGTGCCAAAATCAGAGTCACATCAATAACTGATTAATAATTGACAATTATTGTGTGATTGCAAAAAAAAAATTATTACGTGAAATATTTCTACTGCAATGATTTAACTAGATATCATTTTGATAGCTCGGCTAGTTTGACTTGTAAATTGTAATAAAAATGTGGGGAGTTTTTGCTACATGTGGAATTCAATGATTTTCAAGAGAAATATTGAGTACAATTTATAAGTTTGGTAATCAAATTCAACAATGTCTGTCACTGCGCGTTGTATATTGTATGCGCAACTTTTTGAAAAATCCCCATATTTACTTAAAAAACTAATGAATATTGTTTTTTAAGCAAAAATATGAATTCCAAAATTCTATAAATATGAAACAAAAATATTGCACAGCTTAATATGTTAAATACTTTTACTTTTTTAGTTCAATACTTTTAGGTTTTTACATGTAGTCACAAATTATGTTTTTGGGAATGGGCAGTCTTGAAAAATAGTTAATAATAAATTGCAGGAAATTTTACATAACTCGTTTTTTGCCAACACTTACCATCTTTGTCATGAGAGCGCTGTTCAGAGGTTTTTTTAAAGCATTTAACCATTGCCGATAAAACATCCATCGATCTTCACAAGAATAAAAGTTTGCTGGTCTATCAGGTATCCTGGCTGATGGAATCAATCGCTCTCCACATCTTGCAAGTTGAAACTATCAAATGATACCAGATTAAGAGTAAGAATATGATATTGTAAACTAAAAATTACCAATTCTATTTCATATTCCAAATATTACCTAAATATGTATAAATTACTTATTTTTATTTAACTGCATTTCTTGTTACCATAATTAAAAATAATATCACTATCTTCTCCATTATCACACTTCATAAAATAAGGTACACATCCACAAAACTACTTCGATATAACACAGTTGATGAATTGTGACATATACTTTTATTACAGTTTTAGAAAAAAACAATTGACTAAAAATAAATTAACATGTCTGATATGAGCACCCCTAGATCATGTATTCACAAAAATATTCTAATTATCATATTCGACTAGATTCGTAGTCAAATAAATAAATAAAACCATCCACTTTAAAGTCTAAAACCACTAAAAGTTGTCACTGGAGGAAATGTTAGGCCGCCAATAAAAAAAACAATTAACATTAAATGTCTATATTATAAAATGACAAACTCTGTATGGTATTGGTGGAGAAGGGTTTGATGGCCTCGATATTCAAGATATCGAACAAATATTGGGAGGGCAGTGCTTTTAACGAACTCCCAGTAACTACATGTTTCACATTAAAAACAGTAATGAAGTTTTGGGATTAGCTGATAAATAATTTGATAATTATTATTTATTAAAACATTATTTTATAGAAAATGAACCTATGATGAAAAGAAGTTTGAAGTTCAAGCGGAAATGACAAAATTGCTTGGCCTCTTATCACGATACATAAAAATTTAAAGCTAAAAACAGACAATCGTTTATTATGCATTTTTAAATGTTAAATCCAAAAAATATTTGCGAGTCTTCCGATATTGTAAATCTACAACCGATCTTAAAAAAGAGTCGAACGGCTAAGTATTTTAGATAAATACTTAAAACATATGTTTTGGAAAAAATAAAGGATAAATTTAATTTCGGTAGTTTTTTGGAATACACACCCTAATTTTGCATGAACTTCAATAATCGTATAATACGGATTTTATTACAGAACATTGTTGTGGAACCATATGACCATGTTATATGAGGTCCGAGTGTAATTAAATTGCTGTAAATCAATCTACTACTGAATTTCTTTAGTACATGGCTAATTTGAGATATATAGTTCAGATTATATGGGCAATTAATTAATCTATAAACTATTCCATTGTTTTAGTAAAAAAAAAAATATATTGTCATGCGGATTAACACATTCAGTGCGCACGACACGGCTCCCGTGTCTATTGAAACATTGGAGCCACACGCACAACACGGGAACCGTGTCCATGTCGTTTTACCATTATTCGATCGAAAATTTTACAGAATGGCTTCAAGTTGACAATATATTATGTCAACTTGACTAAATGCATTCAGTCTAT